>CAUYON010001834.1:0-77020 GCA_963573935.1 Arctocebus calabarensis
CATTTTTTTTTTTTTGATTGCAGCCATTGTTGTTTGGTGGGCCCGCTGGATTCGAACCCGCCAGCTCAAGTGTATGTGGCTAGTGCCTTAGCCCATTGAGCCAAAGGTGCTGAGCCTGTACTTTTTTTTTTTTTTTTTGAGCCGGAGCCTCAAGCTGTCACCCTGGGTAGAGTGCCATGGCATCACAGCTCACAGCAACCTCCAATTCCTGGGCTCAAGCGAGTCTCCTGCCTCCGCCTCCCAAGTAGCTGGGACTACAGGAGCTCACCACAATGTCCAGCCATTTTTTGGTTGCAGCTGTCATTGTTGTTTGGCAGGCCCCAGCTGGATTCGAACCTGCCAGCTCAAGTGTACATGGCTGGTACCTTAGCCCGTTGAGCCACAGGCCCCGAGCTAGTCATTTTGTCTTTGAATTCATTGAATTCTTGAAACGTCTGTGGAGTCATCTTTTGGATTACCGCCTGAAATTCTAATTCCATCTTTTCTTCCATTCCGCTGATCTTATTTGCTATTCAGACTCTGAATTCGATCTCAGCCATTTGCTTATGCAAGGGATCTTATGCTATATCTACCTCCACGTTCTCTGGGGGAGTTGATCTACTCTGATTGTTCATACTGCCAGAGTTTTTCTATTGATTCCGCCTCATGATTATTTTTCACTGTTGCTTATGACTGTCCTCAGAGTTGGGGAGGTGTCTCTCCCAGATCAGACCCCGGCAGGATCACTCTGTTGTTGCTGGATCTTTGTAGGGAGTGACCCTGTGTACCTCCTCTGGGACTGCCCCACCCATGGAGTTCTGGCTGTGGGACCAGCTCTGGAGTGTGGCATGCCCAGTCAAGCAGCAGGGCGTGGGATGGGGCACCCAGTGGCATTTGCAAAGGGAGCCTGTGCCTCCAGCAGTCTCTGGCTGGGAGGAGGGCTCTGGAGGGAGGCTGGTAGGCTTGGGGCATGGATAGAAGCCAGGTGGTGTCTGGCCGGTGGCAGGCTGAGGCCGGGCGGGGTACAGATAGGTCTGGTGGAAGTCTCCGTGGACTTCTTGGCCATTGCTGGCGGCGGGCCAAGGCCCAGCAGAGTGCCAATCAGGCCGGGCAGGAGTCCTGGTGGAGTTCCTGGCTGCTACTTGTGGTGGGCCAAGACCCACTGGGGTGCCAAACGGGCCACACGGGATTCCTAGTGGAATGGAGTTCCTGGCTGCTGTGGGTGGCAGGCCTGGGGCACAGATTGGAGCTGAGCCGGCTGAGGTCCACCAGTGCACAGATCCGTGGAGTTCCTGGCTGCTACTGGCGGTGGGCCATCAGGGCCACAGAGGACCCAGTGGAGTTCTTGGCCATTGCTGGCAGGGGATCAAGGCCCTGTGGGATGCCAATTGCGCCAAAGGGGGAGAGGAGTTCCTGGATGCTGTGGGCAGTGGGCCTGTGGCATAGATCTGAATGGGAGAAGAACAGATTGGTGTGCAGGAGTCTCGGCGGACTTCCTGGCCACTGCTGGTGGCGGGCCACGGCCCAGCGTGGTGCTAATCAGGGCCGTGAGGGAGTTCCAGTGGAGTTCCTGGCCTGGGGGCTGGCAGGGGCTCAGTGGCTCCAGAGTCTCTTACTGGGGTGGGCGTCTGGTCCGGCAGATAGGGAGGGTGGGTGCTGTTCAAGTCCTCCTCCCTCAGTTTCAGCAGAGGTCAGGCTTTTGTTGCATCAGGTAAGGGGGGGAAGAGTGTCCTGGAAATTCAGAATGGTGGAAAACTTTAGTTCAGTTTTTCTGACTAAAGCTTGGTTTCTTGAAGTCACCACTTGCCTCAGTGGTGACCTGCAGTTATCACTTCTCTCTCTTGGCTGGGATCCCAATCTTCAGCTCATTAGGGCCGTTTCTGGAGGTTATCTTTCCTTTCGGACAGGAGCCTCTGTCGGAAGCTGCTTCCAGTCAGCCATCTTGCCTCTCCCCTCCACAAAACATTTCTTTATCCTTCCTAAATGTTCTCAAGTGAATTACTTCAAGGTATAAAAACGTTCAGAGTGCCAAAGAAAGGCATAATTTAAATATTGGTGTTCCCCAATGTTGGTCTTTCATTGTGAGGACAATAAAACTTACCCCCTTCCATCAAGTAAGAGATGCATTTCTCTCCAAGATTATTTTTCTTTTAAATAGCAATCAACATTAATATGAAATGACGACTCAATTCAGAATACATTTTTAATTGCTTGAAAGTTTATGGTACTAAGGTTATTTTTAAAAAAATAATACATATCGCTTCATGTATTTTCACTGCGGAGAAACATGATCTCTGGGGAGGGGATTGTGAGCTGGAATTTTGTGTGTAGAATGTTTATGGGGAGCTCCCTCGGGAGGAGCCCCTGAAGAATAGAGAGGAAGGAAGTCAGAAGTTGGGTATGGGGAGAAGTGAGGTGCGATACGGGCCCCCTGCAGATGTGGCCCACCCCAGGGAGCACTGCTACTTAAAGGGTCATTCTTAACTGCCCTGTCCCTGCTGTAGCCAGCTGTTGGGTGGGGCCTGCTAGGGAAGGACAGAGGCCTGTGTGAGACAGCTCTGCACCTGTGGCCACCCTACCCTCGCTGCAGGCTGGCAATGCTCCAGCAATAGGGGTGAGGGATCCAGCAAGTCTTAAAAAGGGACCTGGGGGACACACTCCTAATATCAATACCTGTAATTTTCCAGAAGTGACATTCTTTCACAAGGTTTTAAATTTACAATGATAAACTTAAGGTATAAACTTTAAAGTGCAAGGGTTGACCGTTTGTCAAGGCAATTCAGAGGGATATGAACACACACCTCTTGAGACTATGGCAGCAGGACTCTCCTAGCTCAGGTCACTGGTGGAAGATTTGTTTGGAAGCTTTTGGAAACGTGGACATCTGCAGCAGAGGTATGTTAATTGTTCGCTGAGCTCTCCTTCCTTTTTTGCCTGGCCACACAGACTTTATTTCCCAGCTTTTCCTGTAGGTGTGTGAGGCCATGTGACTGAGGTCTCGGAATCAGGGAATGTGGCACAAGTGATAAGCACCATCTTGAAGCTTAGACCAAGCTGCCTAAGGAATCCTCCACCTTCTTGCTTTTCTCTCTTCTGCCCTTTGGATGCATATGGCCCAGTAAAGACCTCTAAGGCCTTAGGAGATGGCAGAGCCATTAGATAGAAGATGCTTGGATCTCTGGATGACGCGTGGATCAAAGCTCCCTCTAAGCTATCCTGGATTGTGATATGACCAAGAAATAAACCTTTATCCTGAGGGTTCATTAAGAAAAAACTCAGTGAGCTCAGAAGTTTGGTGATGTTTTTGATATCATGTATGAGAAATGAAAGATGATGCTTGATTTCTAGGCAGCTTGTAGAAAAATTTAAGGTGAGAAGATTTCCTCTGGGTAATTTTCACTGAGAAGGAACTCAGCCTGGACTGAGGCAGAGGGAGTTAGTTATAGTGAAAAACATTGAGTTATTCATGGCACTGCGAAGCCTGATTCTGGTGAATATGGCTGGCACTAGGAGTGTCTCTATTAGGATTGAGTTCAGCTCCATTTAAAAGGAAACATAGCAGGGAATGACAGTTCACGCCTGTATTCCTAGCACTCTGGGAGGGAGAAGAACCCCGGAGCGAGAGCAAGACCCCATCTCTAAAAATAGCCTGGCTTTGTGGTAAGTGCCTGTAGTCTAGCTACTCAGGAGTCTGAGACAAGAGGATCACTTGAGCCCAAGAGTTTGAAGTTGCTGTGAGCTATGACACCATGGAGGCACTCTATTAAGGGCCACAAAGTGAGATTCTGTCTCAAAACAAACAAACAAACAAACAAACAAATCCCCTAATCCTAATGACTTAATGAGACTTAAACTGCCTGAGAGCTTATTTTTCTCTCAAGTTTGGAGTTACATAGTCCAAAGCTTTATTTATTAGCTTCATGGTGATGCTGCTTCTTGTTGTCCATTCCCATTTTTAGGGTGTGGATCTTGTTTCCACGTCTACTAGAGTTTTAGCCATCATGTTGACATTACAGGCAGGAGGAAGGCACCCACAGTGTGCATGCTGGCTCTGCAAAATGCTTGAGGTGATTTGGCCACATTCCCTTGGCCCTCTTCATTTCAGCCATCTGCATACATAGTTCCGTGCATGTCATAAGCTACATAGACCAGCCACACCACAGCATCTCTTTGCTTTGCTAGAGCCGCAGAAGACCACCCAAGGACAACCAGCCCAAGGTTGATCCCAGCCAACTAGGACACACCAATCTACTTGTCCCCTGTGTTCCACATAGTTCCTCACAGGGTGCAAGGTGGGCCTGAGGCATCCCTAGTTACTGGCTCTTTAATGCCTCCTTCATTTATTTGCTTTTCTGCCTTCCCTATCTCACTCGCTCCCATATTGCTGTTTCCTGAGACCACCTCCTAAACAAACCACATGCACCCACGATCTCCTCTTGAAAGAACCCAAACTAAGGTCCCAGCTGAGTCTGCACCCTTTGAAGGGCTTTCTAGGAACCCCTCCTAACTAATTTCTGCTGATCTCACTGGGCAGAACCAGGCCATGTGGTTGTTCCTAACTGCAAAGGAATTTGGAAAATATAAGGTATTTAAGGGGACATTTTGGACATTTCACTTAGACAGAACCAAATTAAATTAAGGTTCTGTCTAAGTGAAAGAAGAAAAGGATGCATATTTGATGGGCAATTAGCCAGTCCTGAGGATCAATATATGTTAATATTAATTATTTGGTAATTTTTAAGTATTAGTGAAAAAAAATTTTGGAAATGTAATACATAAAAGCTTCTATAAATACTTATATATATATATATTTAATTTATATATATAAATAGAAGTTTTAGAACTCAACCTTTAGTCATGAGGGATCCATTTAAACTGGGAGTATTTTCTTTGGTGAGGAATAGTGTGCCATTTTTCAGTAAAACCATTTTCCTCTAGTGGTTCCTTTGCGTCACCATTATGATTATTTCAGCCTTTGGAGTTTGCTTCAATAAGATCATGCTGAGGGTGGCGCTTGTGGCTCAGCTAGTAGGGCGCTGGCCCCATATACCGAAGGTGGCGGGTTCAAACCCAGCCTTGGCTGAACTGCAAAACAGAAAAATGCCGGGCATTGTGGTGGGCGCCTGTAGTCACAACTACTTGGGAGCCTGAGGCAAGAGAATCGCCTAAGCCCAGGAGTTGGAGGTTGCTGTGAGCTGTGTGGCGCCACGGCACTCTACTGAGGGCAATAAAGTGAGACTCTGTCCCTACCAAAAAAAAAAAAAAATCATGCTGAAATAAATGTTCTCTCTCTTACCTGTGTAGTAACTGCCTACTTTCCACAGAAAACTTGAGGTGAGTTACAATAACACAGTCAATAAAACAATAATAAAATGAAAACCAGGTCATGGAGAACAAGAAGACATACAGATTCAGTGGGCATGCATTTGTTACACTGTGGCTCACAATTGGTACTTCCCAGTACACACAGCTAAGTAGAAAAGACCATGCTTTACATTATTTGTTTTATCAGAAAGAAGTCCAGTTTTCCAAGAGCGAGTAAATCTTTCTCAGCAATGGATTCTAAAATAAATCTCTTAGGGTTTACCTTTGAGAGTAGGGAGTGATGCCTGGAAACTGTCCTTGACACCATTGTTATAGCAAAGCTCAATAATGGATTTCATGGGCTTGTGTCCTACAGTATAAGAGATTCAATGAAAGTTTAAGATGCAGCACTAATACTGAACTAAGTGACAGTGATTTTGCAAAAGGAAAGAAATGTATGATCATTTTTGATTCCTCAGGTTTCAAATCTAGATTATGGAGTTTCTAGAAAGAGTGGAGAGAATGTCTGATCATCATATAAGCTTAAGGGAAGATGAGTAACAGACAGCCCCAGGGAGTGCTCTAATAAGCCAGAGTTCTAGCAGTCTGTTTGCTTGTGGAGGAAGCCACTCATTGTTTGACTAACCCATCTGCTGCTCCAAATCCCTTTTCCCATGTGTATATTTTTCTACAAAAGCCTGTTGCTTAACTTCCTAGCCTTGCTTGTAGCTAGGAGTTGACAAATGATAATGGTGTGGTCAAAAAGAAGTAAGGGGAAATTGGCTTGAAGGCTCCTTTACTGACAAAGCAGATAGCGTGAGAAGATGTTGCTACAGCCTCTTCTTCCTTCTTCCTGTCTTGAATTTGGATGTTATGTCCGGCGCAGTGGTAGCTATTATGAGGCAATAAGGATGAGAATGAAAAGCCAACTAGTTGAGGAAGTTCAAGGGAAAGGGTAGAGCCTGTGTACTTACTGACATTGAGCTATCAGTCTCATCCTGAGGCCAGCTTCCTACAGATTTTTATCAAATAAACAATAAAAAAACCTTATGGTTTATGCTACTGGTGCTGGGGTTTTCTATTTCCTGCTGTTAAAAACAGCTTCACCTTTTACCATTATAAGGAGAGGGGAGAATCTGTGCACTTAAAAAAAAAAAAAGCAGAGAAGCAGTGGGTGAGATTAACATTTTATTGTTAAAATAAGATGCCCTGTCAGGACTACCAACTCAGATGTGAACAGAATTGGGATCCACATAGACTCAGAATTTTCCTTAGGAAATGATCTTGGGCCAATCACCCCACACAAATAATTGCTTAATTGAGTCCTTAATGTATGATAATATAAATCCTGGTTGAGTGGTTTTGAAAACTAAAAAATTTTGAACAGGAATAATTAGCATTCATTTGAGCCATATTATTAGTACATCTATATTGGATCAATTGATTTGAAAAAAACCAAAAAAACAAAAAAAACCCATGGCTTCTGAGTGAGCCTACTGGAATAACTGAGTTGGAGAATGTACCCCTGAATTATTGAATTAATTCATTTGCAGCTTGAAGTTTGTCAATACAAATAGATTAAATTCTGGAAACTGTTAAAAATAATGAGCTTTCAAAAAGTTAATACAAATCTGAAGTCATTATTTCTGAAAAATTAAAATCAGTACTGTTCTTGACAATAAAAGTATCTCTTTGATGAGGCAACATGCATTTAACTCCTTTCAAAGCAGTTTCAAATAATTAAGAGATAATTCAAAGGAAAAAGAAGATGCTGAACACCAGAAGCCTGTTTAATACCAATTAGAGTTGTTATTTGATGTGCGGATATCCTAGGAGTGTTTTCCTACCAATCTTTATTTTTACGATGGTATTGTGTGAACATCAATGATCAGAAGTTCATGCTGTCCTCACGCAACTTGGCCACACAATTGTTATTACTACTGTGTGGGGTGTGGAAAGCATTTCTATCCCTGCCTCCCAGTTTTGTGTGAACTTGAAGACAAGGTTAACACTTCATAGACTGCCTGTGAATAACAAAAAGCAGCTATAATACATTGGTGTGTGTGCATCTCCAGGAATGCTATTGTACTTGCTATGTTTGTTTTAATCACATAATACTGGTCATTTGTGAAAATTGCAATAACAATAAAATAAGAGGCAAAGGTATGGTGTAACATTCTCTATGTAAAATTAGGCCATAAATATGCAGCTTGAGTAGTCAGACTGCTTTCTCCAAATGTTTCCAATTATAAGAGGAAAATGAAATTGTTTTTACTATTCTTGGGTCTTTTTTGTTTCAAGTACGTTGTTTTTTGAAAATGTGGGAGACAGAGATGCAAATAGCTGTTTTCTTTGCAATTATCTGCTATGAAATTTTGAGTTTCTCTTTGTTTTTGTTGGGTGTAATTTATCATTTCTTAAGCTACATCAAAAATCATTGCTGCAAAACACATGGTGGAAGGTCTCTTACGGTAAATGAAATAGTAATTCAACTTGTCGTTGTTTAGGTCATGGCGTGTTGTAGGAGACCACTTTTTCTGGATCACCAGCAACATAAACAAACGTTTATCACAAAATAAATAAATGTAATCTACAGTTTTCCATTTAACTGTATCAGAAAACATTTGGAGGACATGGCCACATGCTCATTCAATTTAGTCTCAATAATGTTATTGGCATGACAAGGCCAACGAGAGTTGCCAAAGTCAATACAGTAGGCCAGGATGGACAGGGCAGGTTCCACAAGGGTGGTGAGATTTTATGTCATGAGCCTCAGTGTTCATCCAGATGCAGTCCTCTTTCTGGACCTCCTATATAAGGAGTTCCCTGTTTCCAAACTAGATAAGACTTTGGGGATGTTGGAAAGACTGAAAGATTTGGAGGAAATGAGAAGGAATGATGAACGGACTTGCCTAAGTCAATGATACTGTGAGGACTGGGACTTGAAAAAGTTGAAGAAACGTCAGTAAAACTTAGTAATTCTCATCTCACTCCTATTAATATTTTTTTTGTAATTATTAGATAGTTAATTTTATTCATTTTTTTTACAGCTCTTAGAGTTGCATTTGCTAATTTCTGGACTAGGTAATGCATGAGTAAAGCACAAAATTAAAAGTTTAAAAATGTGTATGAAATGAAATCTAAGTCTCCTCCTTTCTTCTTCCCTTCAGCCATACATCTCCCCCCCCCGCCCCAAAGAAATTGCTGTCACTGGTTTATTATAGATACTTCCAGAAACATCCTATGCATTTGTAGATGCTCTCATATATAGTATCAATTTTCTTTCACTTAATAATGATCTTTCAGATTATACCGTATCAATATACAAACCCACCTCATTCTTTTTAATGGCTGCAGAGTATTCCATTGCTTGGAATTTTCATTACATTAATTAATGAGTTACATTAATGCATCAATTAATTAATTACATGAACATTTAGGTCATTTCAGTATTTACTATTATATTGATACTGTAGTAGACACCCTTGAGTACAGATTATTTCATGAATGTGCAAGCACACATAGAGAATATATTTCTGAAAGTAGAATTATTGGGTCACGAGGCTTGTAAATTTGTAATCTTTATGCTTTTAATTTGTAAGCTTTTGCTAAATTGTCCTCCCAAGAGGTTTACCAGTTCCCCCTAGAAATGTATGAAAATGACTTCTCACAATTCACTAGCATAGTACATTGTCAAACTTAGTCCAAAATTTGAATGGTCTCTTTTATTCAGACATTAACAGTAAGTCAGAGTCACGCTATTTTAACAGTTTCTTTTGCTTTTAGGGACTATAACAGACCAAACAACCATCTATTCATCCATGTAACAAACAGGCATTGAGTTCTTATTAATTCATTCAAGAACACCTTCTATGTGCCAGGCGCTCTGCCAGGTCTGGGGATACTGTAGTGATACAATGATCCGGATTTTATTGACAATGGGGGAGAGAGACAAATAATCACATACAAGAGCTCCAGAGGAAAAGCAGAGCATCTGGGAGGGGGTAAAACAGGAGGGCCTGCTCTGGCCTGGAGTGGCCACAAAAGCTTCCTTGAGAAACACTGTCTGAGCTGAAGGACAAGCAGGAGTCAGGAAGAGTGTGTGTGTGTGTGTGTGTGTGTGTGTGTAGGGGGGTGTGTATGTGTACACATAGACTTGCTGAACTTTCCAGATAATAGAGAAAGAGCCGGTCGCCCTTGAAGATGCAGCAGAAGTCCAGCACGTGGAATAAGAGAGGGGCAGAGAGTGCAAGAAAGCTGGGATCAAGGCACTATGGGACATGTTCCCCAACTCCAAGGTCTCGCCCAGAAAGGAATGCATAATGCCTGATCATAAACAAGTCTGCTAAAGAACTGAGCAGCAAGAGCCAGTAGACAGATAAAGATAAAGCACAAGAGGAATTCATGAGTGAATCTCCATGAGTATAACTGTATGTGCCTGATTCGTTTATTTCCTTTATTTGCTTTGATAAAATACATACACGTAGTGCAATACTTCTTAAGTCTTGGCTCTACTTTAATATGTCTGGTACTCTCTTCTTACTGTTTTATCCTAAAGGATTAGCTGAGATATTTAACTATTTCAACCTCAGAAGTTTCTACATGTTCCCATCAGTGTAATGAGAGCTGGGTCCAAACAGATGGCCAACCTGTCTCAGGTGGGCCTCTGACCTCTCCAGGTGTGTGTTACAGAGCTTGGAATATTGAGACAGAGAAGGTGGTAAGACATCCAGATGTTTTAGAATGTATAGGGAAGATAAAATAAGACTAGGGGAGCTGTACTTTGAAATTATTATTATTATTATTATTTTCAGTTTTTGGCCAGGGCTGGGTTTAAAACCACCACCTCCGGCATATGGGGCCAGTGCCCTACTCCTTTGAGCCATAGGCATTGCCCTGAAATTATTTTTAGAATTGAAACTTCAAACTTGGTTTGTATTAACATGATATAAATTCCATAAAGTAAGAATAAAATGATGACTACTACTGAGGCTGTTGATACAGTATACTTTTCCAAAAGTTAAAAACATGACTCTATGTAAGTGTAAATTATATACATGTTAAAATTATATTTAACTCATTATTTGATGAGAGAACTGGTAAAATGGAAAAACTAGTTCAAAAGAGAATTTGAAGAACAGATTTATATAGTCAAAACTATACTGAAATAAACTTGCTAACCAATGTAAAACTGTTTAATATTCTACAAACTAATAAACTATAATACTTAGGGGTGTTTGGAGCTATCTTTTCTATTATTTGTTTATTTGCTTGTTTTTGAGACAGAGTCTCACTTTGTTGCCCTAGAGTGTTGGGCTAGAGTGCCATGTTGCCACAGCAACCTTCAACTCCTAGCCTCAAGTGATCCTTTTGCCTCAGCCTCCTGAGTATCTGGGACTACAGGTGAGTGCCACCATACCCTGCTAATTTTTTCTGTTTTTTTAGAGATGGGGTCTCATTTTTGCTCAGGCTGCTCTTGAACTCATGAGGTCAAGGGATCACTGACCTCAACCTTCCAGAGTACTTGTGGCATGAGCCACTATGCCTAGCCTATCTTTTCTATTAGACGAAAATAAATTGCATCTCTCCCAGAAAAAATTATTTTGCATTGTAACACATAGGAATTGTTTGCCTTGCTCTCAAACAAGAATTATTCTGCATTGCTATCAGTTTTGTATATATGTTAACCTCTATGTCTATAGAGCTGTCATACAAAGTTAAAGGTACATACCAGGAAGCACTCCACTGATAAACATCCTATTAATATATTCCTCCCTCCTTTAAAAAAATATTATATGCAGTGTATTCACTCTAAAAGTATCAGAACATTCATTTATTCTCAGGGATTCTATGATTATATAATTACCCCAAGGATGTTTAGAAACTACTAGCATTCTGCCCTTGCACCAAGATTAAAGAGTAGTCATAAAATCACATATGATTAAGAGCTAGAAATTAGCGCCTAAAGCAAGCTAAACTACAACCTATAATTAATTGTTCTCATAGCTCCAACTAGAAAGACCACTGCTCTTTGAAACGTATTTTATTATATTCATTTCCACTAAAAACTCCTGTCTTTAAGTTTCCAGCCATAGAAAGTAAAGCCTTCTTCACACTGCCTTTCAATTCCTTGGTGGTATAAGGCCGGGCATGCTGTTCATGCCTATAATCCTAGCACTCTGGAGGCCGAGGTGGGTGGATCTCTTGAGCTCAGGAGTTGGAGACCAGCCGGAGCAAGTGCAAGACGCCATTTCTAAAAATAGCCAGGCATTGTGGCAGGCACCTGTAGTCCCATCTTGTCGGGAGGGAGGAGGAGGAGGCAAGAGAATCATTTGAGCTCAAGAGTTTGAGTTTGCTGTGAGCTGTAATGCCACCGCACTCTATCAAGGGCAACAAAGTGAGACTCTGTCTCAAAAAAAAAAAAGAAAAGAAAATTCCTTAGTAGTATAAATAAACAATCAGTTACCTGTTTTCCTTTTAACTAACAATCTTTGTCCAATACTGGTAAGCAGATGAGAAACAGAAAAAAATCTTGGGCTTGTGTTAGGAAGCAGTATCTAATGATGTCATTTCCAGGACAGGAGGTTCAAAGTAAAAGGGAAGGATGGGCAGAAGTCAGACGATCCTCAAAAGAAAAGTAGAGTGAGGTGCAAGCAGAATTTGATATTAGGGCATCAGAATAGAAAACCTCAAAATCTGAGGAGAAGAACATACAAGCCGGAGTTTGTGGGTCTATACGGCAGGGGCCAGAGAAGAAGAACCACTGTGAATGTTTTGGAATTAGAATTGAATATAAAGATTGGAACGTATATACCTGTGGGCAGAGATAGGGAAGCAAGAGTATTAAAATAGGAGCTAAAGATTTGGAGAAAAATCACTAAGCAGCCCTTGTGTTGGTGACTGAGTTAGAGTTTGTAAGAAATCTGTCTGGACTTGAAGCACATGGAGCTCCTGCATGGGGACAGTGGACAGAGGTTCACTAAAGGTCACTGGCTCAGTGAAGCTACCGCATTGGCAAGTCCATAGCTAAAGCATCTGTTGGTGGGCCGGGAAATGCCACTGGGCAGCAGGACTGGCAGGAGGAAAAATAGATGGATATGTGGTAGGAAGGAGTGAGGACGCACTGGGACCCTCTAGCACCTCTTGCCCCCCACTCAACAATGACCTTTAGAACATAACAGCTGTGGTGTCATTTCTGTCTCCCAAGTATTACCCAGCATCACTTTTGGCCAACTTTAACTTGGAGCCATATAGGAAAGGAGATTTGAGGAACTATAGTTGATAGAATAATCCATCACCTGTGGGCAAATCCAAAATCATCTGGTGGAACAGACATGATTGCCATAAAACACAGTGTCTTCAATAACCAAGAATTCTCCTGGGAGGTGCTTATGGTGGGTAGACTTCCTTTGAAGAACAAAGACCCCACCTTGGTCAGGCCAAGAGTCCTGAAGCCCAGCAAGGACATGTATAGAAGCCACGTCTACAGACTGCCCATGAATTGAAGAAATAGACATTTTGTGTCCATCAATATGGGGCAACAATTTGGTCTACTTGAATCAGTACATTGGTGATATGATGTGAATCACCACCATGGCCAATTCACAGTGGCTCCTTGCTTGAGAACAAAAGCATCAAGGAAAATGCAGGTCTCTATTTGGCTGTTTTATTTTAAAGTCCCCACTTACAAATTGATGCAAAGTTCTTCTAGCACCTTCTCTTTTTCTCTGATTTGTATTTCTTCTTCTTTTATTTCTGTTTTTCCCTCTTTTCATTTCTCCACCTATCCATAGAGCACAAAATGGTGAATGGATTGACGGATAACATCAGAGTTGGTAATAATGGGAAACAACTTTAGAGTGCAACTTAACACAGAGCTAGCACAGTGGCTGAGAACCAGGAGACACAGCACTGCTCTCAGTGTGAGGACTGTGAGTGACACACTGCACAGCTCTGAGGTTCTGTGGATCAGATTGTACTAGAATCCCCCAAACTCTGTATGTGTCTATATTTTAGAGAATAACTTGAGAGATTCATAAAATATCTTAATTTAATAAATTAGCCCTGAGAAGTCCCATAGCAAAGAAATCTCTCCAACATTGTTCAGTCTAGAGTTTCCCAAACTAATTTGGCTCTGTAACCCCTTTTGATAACTTCTCATAATATTCTGCAGATGTAACACACATTGGGAACTGCTTTAGAGGATGTATGGGGTAGTTCTTTGACCTCTACAGTACCCTGAGTTTTTCTACTTTTCTCATAAAACTCCAAGTCCAATGTAAATTGAACATTGATCATCCTGTAAAGGGACGCTTCTTCCCCGCCCCCCATCTTTAGTTCCCAGATTCCTTCAGTCTTTCCTTTTTCTTTCTTTTCATATAGCCTTCAAACTGAGGGCGAATACAAGAGGCAATGTGTGAAGTGTACTTGGTAATATAAATAATGGATCATCTTGATGTGCTTCCAGTCAAGAGATCCAAAGTTTGTTGTGTTTCAGTGTTTTTTTAAACACTCACAGAGAATAATTCCATTCAGGAGTCTTACCTTTGAATTCCACAAGCAACAATGTGCAAAAAAATACTACCCTCCAGGATTGGACTCAATTAGATGTTCTAAACCAAGATGGCCAACTATGGTCCTAGTACTCCTGGTGCTTGGGACCTTGGATACGTCAGCTGGCTGAAGATTGGAAAGTTGTTGGTTCTGGCTGGATATCAAAATTTAGTCTTGTCATATAGGTCTTGTTACCTTTTGCATGTACCACTAGGGGTCACTAAAGAGAGAGAGGCGACAGACTCAATCTTCTAAATCCAGAGTACTCAAGGGCTTTGGGCAACGGGCCAGGTTGGTGTTTCTCTAACTTTAATGTGCATATGGATTACCTGGTTTTTTGTGAAGATTATCATTATTATTATTATTATTTGGAGACAGAGTCTCACCTTGTCGCCCTGGGTAGAGTGCTGTGGCATCATCATAGTTCACAGCAACCTCAAACTGCTGGGTTTGAGCTATACTCTTGCTTCAGCCTCCTGAGTAGCTGGGATTACGGGCACCCTCCACAATACCTGGCTAAGTTTTTTTCTATTTTTAGTAGAGATGGGTGTCTCACTCTTGTTCAGTTTGGTCTTGAACTCCTGAGCTCAAGCAATCCACATGCCTTGGCCTCCCAGATAGCTAGGGTTACAGGCATGAGCCACCTGCCCTGCTCTTTGTGAAGATTCTTACCAGTAGGTCTGGGGTGGGGCCTGAGTTTCTACTGTTCTATCAAGCTCCCAGGTGACGTCAGTGCTGTTGGTTCCAGAAATGAGGTGCAGGAATGTTGGAAGAACTCACGGTCTGAAGATAGAATGTCTCTTGCACGAATGCAGCCTGGGATTCATATTTCTCCTATCCTCTACTTTCCCCCTCTCTCTTTCCTCTTTTTTTTCCCCCTCTTTCCTCCTTCCTTTCTCCAATCCTTTTCTCATTTTCTTCCCTTTTCCCGCCACTTTCTCTTTCTCCCCATCTCCTTTCTCTTCTTTTACTGCCAGGTCTATTTTGAGGTCAATATTCTCAAAGATGGCTTCCCAACCCTTTGCTCTTAAAGCTTTCTCCCATGCTCTAGCTTGGTGGCATTGGTATTGATCGAAGAAATAAACATTAGAGAACCAGAGGCATTGAATATGTATTTCTTCTGAAATGTTTCTTTTTGTATACATTACATTCTGTGTAAATGGGTGAAGCTAGTTTTAGGTGGAAGCTAGTTTTAGGTGAATATGAGGGTGACATTCCATATCTTTGGTGGTGTAGAAGAATAGTTTATGTATTTCTGGTGATGGAGGTTATTTGATTTTATTCTTCAACCACAATTATAAAGTTATTTTTAACCAATGAGAGATCTCTTACTATTTTTTTTTTTTCAGAATTGAGGAAAAAAGACAATTGCTCATGGAGAACTCAGAGACTCAGTTTCCACACTCTGGGAAAAACAACATGGAAGTGAAAGTGAGTGATGCGACAATTTCCTTTTGGTGTTAGATACTTGAGAAGGGACTTCCATGTAGAATATAAATATAAATATTTTATTGATTTTTTCTAATTATAATTTTGAAAACTTGGAAAACAGAATTTAAAAAAAAAAATAGTCAAACAGGCTGGGTGCAGTGGCTCACGCCTGTAATCCCAGCACTCTGGGAGGCCGAGGAGGAAGAACTCTACCCTCCTTAACCCAGCCTTAGCAAAGTGAGACCCCTTCTCTACAAATAAAAAACTAGCTGGGCATTGTGGCAGGCTTCTGTAGTCCCAGCTACTCAGGAGGCTAGGACCAGAGGATTGCTTTAGGAAAGAGTATGAAGTTGCTGTGAGCTATGATGTCATTGCACTCAACCCCAGAGCAACTGAATGAGACTCTGCCTCCAAAAAAAAAAAAAAAAAATTTCCACAATACCACCACCCAGAGGTAACTTATGGTTAATAATTTTGGGGTGTAATGATCTTCTAGTCTTTTTTTGTATTTATGTATGAATTTTCCTATGATTATGGAATACTGTTACATAATCTGATATATTTCAGCAATAAAGCAATATTGACTCAACAGTATCTCATTTCAGTAAGTATTTTCTACATGTTTGTTAATGGTTTCGTGATAGTCAATTGCAAATATGTCCCACAAAATACTTATCTAACCTTCTATTGTTAGATATTCAGGTTGTTCCTAATATTTTACATTAATAAGAAAACTTTTATGAGCATTCTCATACATACATGTTTACCCACACCTTTTATTATTTTTGTTGGAAAAGTTCCAAGATGTGGAACTGCTATGCTTAGAGCTTTGGAAATGTACTAACAAAGGATTGTCTGGAAAAACCATGTCACTACCCGCTGCAGCAGCGGCCGCGTGCGAGAGGACTCTGTTAAGATGGATGTGCACAGTTGGTCAAAATGGGATTTCCTGTCAGTCCCCCATTTGGGGTCCCCTCTCCTTACTTCCTACACCGTAAAATTGTTTTGTGGGTCAAATGACGGAATAGGTGTCAAGCCTCCCATGGTAAATACTCAAGAAATGTTAGCTGTTCCTATTTCCGTGCATGTTCAGCTATAATCCCAGTGATGAACAGGCCGGGCACCTATGTTTTTGCCAGGGCCATCTGCTGGTGTCAAGGGGTTGGGCAATGGCTAGAAAAGGCTTCCGGGAGTGCACTGAGAACAGGGAGTAAAGTGAGGCTGTTCTCCCATCACCTAGGAAACCTCCCTGCTAACCTTACCCAGCAATGGAGGAACGGAAGAAACTGGGCCAAATGAAAACTACCAGTGATGGCTGTGCTCACCATTTACGTCATCTCAGCAGCTGGTGAGGATGAAACCCGCTGAGAGAGTAAGAGCACAGTCTTCACTTGAACCATGAGGGAAGTGAGGTCCCATGGGCAGGGAGGGAACCAGGGGAGCCTGAAGACGGGAGGGGAGGGGAAGGGAGCTGCCTCTTGTTCTCAGTTCCACAGGGAAGCTTGGAGGTGTCACTCAGGACAGGAGGGGAGTGAGTGCTTGCTTCGGCTAGTGAGATTTTTCCTTTAGATGCATGGGAAAGGGAGAAATGCACGCTTCTTATTAATTTGCGTTGGTGGGTTGGAAGAACACCATCAGAAGGAAATTAAACTTCATGGTGATGAGGTGTGTCTGATGGCCAAAACTTGAGGAAGGGGCCAGTCACGGGCTGGATCGAAGTTCTCTCCATCCCATGCCCAGCCCCAGGCACTGGGACTAGAATCCCCCTCTTCTCTGAAGACAGGACAGCATCCTCAGCAGAGGGGGCTGAGCAGTAGGGAGAGGGGACCCCTGTTGGGGCCTCCTAGGAAATGAATGTTGGGGTAGAGAGAAGGGAGAGTGCTGGGAAAGGAGGGTACTTTCACTTTCCAAGGGTGGGTGCTGGCAGGAGGTCCTCTGGGGAAGAGAGGAATGAGCAGCCAACTCGACACACTGTCCCTGATGACACTCTCGGGGGGCTCCATACAGCTTTCCCCTTCAGCAAAGAACTGTTTCCCTGGTCACAGGAATGGGCTGAGTATAGGGAAGAGGGGAGGCCACCCTCAGGACAGTGGGGGGATGTCCCTGCTTCCCAGGCTGCATCAGCCTGACAAGGACAGAGCTCTTTGCTCCCAACTTTCCTCTTCTCCCCTAGCTTCTAGAGGAGCTAGACTAAGGCCAGAGACAACAAAACCAGAAGGACTTCCACTTAGAGTTCAAAATTCCAAAACATATAACTGCAGGCTTCAGAAGAGACACAGTGTGGCTTGGGTAGGATCGCAGAAGCTCCCTTGCAATAGTGGGGTGCACTTCTTGGAGAACATTCCATTCTCTCATAATTAGGACAATAAAAAAAAAGTAGCTAGAAAGATATGGCCCTATCACATAAACTGGAGGTTGGCAAAACTTTGCTATAAAGTTCCAGAGAGTAAATATTTTTGGCTTGGCTGGCCATATGGTCTCTGTCACAACTACAGGAGTTAAAATCCCAAAGCAGCCACAGATAATTTGTAAGCAAGTGGGTATTGCTGTTTTTCGATAAAGCTTTATTTACAAAATGGGGAGCTGGCTGGATTTGGTCATGGGTCATAGTCTGCCCACCCTTGATGTATTGTCTAAAATGCTGGTCTTATTTTTACTGGTGTCAGAAATTGATTTTTCTCAATTTATTTTCTACAGGGCTCATCATATAGGTCTGTACCCTAGAGGCACTATCTTGTGTTTACTTCAGATTGACTGCACGCATTCATTTCCCAGCCAGCATGAGTCTTGCCTTGGACACGGCCCATCACATCTTTGCAGGTTTCCTCATCTGGGGTCTTCTAGAGGCGTGCCATCTGAGGGCACATTTGTACAGGTGTGTTCTATTTGCAGGGTTACTCGTTCACATAATGAAGCTATATTTAGAGCATCTTCATAGGTACTATCTCTTAGAGAATCTTAACTCAGACAAATTCTGCAAAGTTGGCTCAATATCTTTTATGCTTTAATTTACAGGCAGTGTTTGGGAAAAAGCAAAGTAAAAATTTTAGTTTTTCAAGGAAAAAGAAGAGATCTTTGCCAAAGATATGTGAAACCATAAAAAATAGTGTCGAACAGATTCAAAATTCATGGCATGTGTAGGAACCAAAACTGAAGACCTAAAAACTTGCCTGACTCCCCCACCTCCTCCAGCTCACACTGGAGATATGAGATGTTCTTAGGGATCAGTCTCTCCTTTAAAATGGAGATGGGTGGTGCCTGTGGCTCAAGGAGTAGGGTGCTGGTCCCATATACCAGGGGTGGCGGGTTCAAGCCCGGCCCTTGCCAACACTGCAAAAAAATAGAAAATAAAAATAAAAAAAAGTAAAATAAAAAGGAGAGGCATTCATTGCTTCTCAAACTATTCAACACAGAACAATGACAATAACAGAAGTAGTCTACACAAGACGGAAGTTTAATTTCTCCCACAGGAAGAGGAGACTAAAATTTGACAATCCAAGGCTGGTCTGGAAGCAATTTGGTATCCTCAAGGACATAGATTCCTTTCTCTTGTAACTTCTAAACCTGTTGCTTCCACTTCATGATCCAATATGGCTACCCAAGCTCAAGTCACCACATCATCATTCCAGCAAAACAATGATGGATGGGGAAGGGCACATGTCATGGGCCAGAATTTAATTACTTGGCCACATCTAGCCACGAGGGGAAGAAATGTGGACTTTTTAGGTGGGTAACAATGTGCCCAGATAAAAGTTGGAATGCTGTCATTAGAGAAGAGGATAATGGATATAGGGTGGCATCCACGGATGAAGACAGGTGTTGATCTAACAATGACACAGAAATATAATGATGAATTGGGAGAAGTGCTGTGAAAGTGATAACAACCACTGGAGTGGATAAAAGTCTGTGTGTTTTGGAGACAAGGTGTATTTAAGAAATGCTGTCCTTAGAAAGTGACTCCCAGCTGGTGCCAGAGGAGTGGGCGATTTCCAGTCATGGAAACAGGAGGAGGAGCATTCCTGGCAGAGGGCACAGCACATGTAAATGCACGGGTCTGAGAGACTTTGGTTCTGCCTTGGTCCAGTAGCGTTGGCCTGGGCTGTGCTCAAGGGAGGAACCAGCTTATTAGGGGCTTTAGTAGTCATGTTAAAATTTTTGAATTGTGTTTAGTAACAAATGTGCTGAAGGATGGGAGGTGGGGCTGGGGGAGAGAAGTGCTTTTGGGTCAATAGTTCATGCTGAGCACTGCCTCTTCTTATTGGAGAAGTTATTAACTTCTTATTAGAGAAGTTATTAATAAGGGGATCCTCTCCAGTCTGTAGGAGACAAGGGGGTCCAATTGCTAATGAGGCTTCCATCTTTCCGCCTAGGATCAAAGTAGTCACAGAACAGTAAGATAGGTTCTTAGACCAGGTTTTTCCAATATTTGCTACTAATTCAAGTTCTACAAGGATCTATAAGTCAGTTGATAAGCCACTTGGGTTGGCTAACTAAGAGCAACCTGGGCAAACCAGGAAACAAGAAAGTGATGGGAATTATTTAACTGAAAGGAGGAGATTCCTTCTCAAACCCACACCCATCTTAGGTGATGTGTTATCTTGGGGCTCAGGTGACGCCAGACTTACCCCAAATTCAGTTTAAACTTATATAATGAACCTTTCGGGTCCCTGAACTTCCAGTCTGTAAGTTTAGGCTCATGAAGGCTTCCTGAGTTCCTCTTTGGAAATGAAGCTTGTTTCTCTGAATTGTTGATCCAGCTCTGATCCCAAGAAGTTGGCCTGTGCTTTTGAGGTCACTGCTGGACTCTGGTGAAAATTACAAGCTTAAGACAGAAACAAACTGTCACTTCCTTGTAAATCAAACAACACTGATGGAGCAAAGCACATGTTCAAAGGTCGCCACTGACATTACCAAAATGTTTTCTTTGCCATATATTTTAATTATGCAAGTATAACTGGAGATGAATAATAAACACACTGCAGTTAAGAGTTTTGTTTTCAGAGTGTTCTAGGCAGATGAAATGAACAACATCATTGTCTTCATTGCAAACCTTGCCAAACATTGCTGTTTGGGGCAAGGGTGCTTAAGAATGGGGACTGTACTAAATGGAACATTTGAAAAGTCCAAATCTGTTATCAATGTCCCTTTGTCACCTCTGGCTGATGTACATAAGTAGATTTATCTTCTTGCAACAGATGTACCCAAATATCACATTCCGTTACCACTGAAATGTTACAGCAGCAATGACAGGACTCCTTGGGGGCCTGGTTGTCTTGGTAGGGAAATTACTGACACCCAGCTCTGTGCCCCGTGCTGCAGGGATGTAATTATCCCATGATAACCCAGGGTACTTTTTTCTCTGACTGTCTCTCATCTCTGTTGCATTTTCTGGATGCTTTCTTTTTCCCTTAAAGCATTTATGTCCACAGAAGTGTTTTAGATGTCATTGGGGCTCTAAAAATTAAAGGGAATGAATTTTAAAGCATAGCTAATTTACCTACTTCTCGAAAACAAACAAACAAAAATTTAAAAAGCAGACATCTGGTAAGTAAGGAACTTCCCCTGGAACCCAAATAACTAACTTTTATTTTCTCATCATGAAAGGGACGGATCTCCACTGGTGGCCTTTCTTATTTACACCACACACATGGCGATGGCTCCGACATCCAGTTCCTTTAGTATAAACAGAAAGGATGGTCTTTTTCTGTGGAAGTTAATGAATTGAAAAACAAAGCTGTTCTGTATACCCACTCATTCCAAACGAATAAAAGAACTACAGTGTTCCAAGACTTGGGCAAAATAGTTGCATTCAAATTAATTTTGCCCCCTTCCACTCTCCCCCTCCTCACTTCCCACCATTCCCTCCTCCCTTTTTCTAAGGAGAAAAAGAACCATTTAATCACCTTATAAGGGCAGACAGCAATAAGGGAATAGAGCAAGAGTCATGAGGCCCAGATCTTATTCTTGGCACAACCAGGGGCCTGCTGGGCGATCCTGGGGCTGTCCCTTAACCACCATGCGCCTCTGTTGATGCAGCTGTGATATGGGGACACAGATGTGTGTGTGTGTGGTACCCATGTGCAGCCTACGGTCAGAGGTCTGAAGCTAAATGTGGGGTCTATTTAGCTAGTTGTAGGCTGTTTCCATTTGAAATTGCTGTTTACAGTTCAGGAACTGGGAGGTGACCTGGTAGGTCATGGACCGATGGCTAGTAAATGAATGTGTGCGCATGGCACAGTGTCTGCTTTTTTAGCATAAAGAACTCATCCCCATGCTGGACAGTTCTTATTAGTAACTTCTGGTGCATGATTTTCTTCTGAGAAATTTACAATATGTCCTGTGGTGTACGTGAGGGATAAGGAAGAAAAGGAGTGAGCATATTTAGGTTCCGCTAAGTAGTATCTGGGGGTCCTACCCGCAGTGCAGATGCAGTCAGACTCTGCACTTGGGCAAAGAAGGGGTCTCTGGGACTTTGCCCTTTTCTTTTGGATTTTTTTGCATTCACTCATCCAAGTCATTTGAAGACTATTACGAGTCATTGGAACTGGTTTTGTAGTATACTGGGCCTCAGAGGGGACATCAGCAAAGCAGAGGCTGCCTTTTTGGGAATAAATATGCTGCCCCTCGAGTCCTCTGGCTGTGATGTGTCCTCGCGTGAAAGCTCGCATGACTACCCTTCCAGGGCTTTCCCTGCCACCCAGGGCATTTCCTCCCTCTTTTCCACAGCTGCCCAGCCCTCGACTGACTTGGAAACTCTTAAGAAAGGTCTTGTGGGAACAATGGACAAGGTCTGTGTTCAGTAGACCAGAATCTAAGCCTGAAAAAGGAGGCCTGAGAGTGTGTCTTACTTACAGTTATGATAGTGGTTGTCTTTGAACTTGGGTTGGATTAATCACTGCCTGACTACAGGGTGTTTGAACATTGTGAGTCATAAGAGAGCTTCTAGACCTAGGCAAGATCACTGGACGGGGCCTTAGTCCATCCTTCTCTCTCCTCCACCTACAAACATTTCATTTAATTCTCTTTCCAATGAGCATTCTTCTTCACAAGAGATACTAGAGATTTCACATGTGATTAGCTCCCAAACATCTCTTTAACAAGTGATGGGGGCTGTTTTGCATGTCATGTCTTTTTTTTCCTTCTCTTTCTCTCCTACTCCAATTACTCCTCCACTTTATCACCCGAGTGGAACAAAAACTTGGCCACCAATCTTTAAAAACTCCTCTGCTGTCTGCGGATGGGTCTAAATTTCTTTGCACTGCCCAGGAGGCCCTTCTTGATCACTTTTCAGGGAAAGCATCACATTGTTGGGGAAGTACCAACAATGTGATGGTACGTGCCTAACACCCTTACTAAACTGTAAATCCCTCCATGGGCAGGAATAAGGTTTTATTCATCTCTGTGAAACGAGGTTCTAGATCAAGGCCAATGGATGCTCAATCAGTTGGATAGGAACACCTGCATTCAACTCTAGGGTCTGATGAATCTCTCTCTTTGTTTTAGATTTTAGAGACATCTAGTAATTGAAGTCACTGATAACTTATATAAGTTTTCTGTATTTGGGGAGTAGGTTTTAAGGTATACTCATCTTTAGAAGACAAGCTTAGAGTGAAGAGCTCCCTGTAAATGAAAAAGTCCTGTTTTAGAAAGGCCATTGCAATGGAGAAGTTCACATTAGTTAACTCCAGCAGTAATGATGCTTGGTGTGTCAGGCCCTGCTAAGCCCTCCCTATGCATTGCCACTGAGCCCCTCCAACAACTTTTCCAGGTGGGCATTATTTTTCCCATTTTGCAGAGGGGGGACACTGAAAATGATGTAAAGCAGGATGTGACCTGAGGTGGTCTGATGCTGAGGTTATGCATTTCACTACCTGGGTTGGCTGCCTTGTAATAAGCAAGGGGAGAAGGGTGGATTATTGTAGCAGTAATAGGAATAATTTTAGGCAACCCTTACTGTGTGTCAACTACTGCTCTAAGTATTAACTCATTTAATCCTCACTCTGACGCAGTGAAGAGCATACAATTATTATGCTCATTTTACAGATAAGAAAAAGAGAAAATGAGTTTAGGGGTTTGCCCAGAGGTCATATAGCTAAGAAGTGGCAAGTCTGGGTAGAAACCCAGACAGGCTGGCTCCAGAGACCATTCTCTTAATGACCCTGCTGGGCAGCCTCCCAGGAATCCAGGATGGGACAGCTGTTCAGGCAGGACCCAGGGCTGCAGGAATTTGGGGTTCTTAGGGACCACACCCAGCACCCACCATAATGTCTATCAGCTCATCCCAAGTTACTCTAAATAGATGCCACCTCTAGGTAAAAACAATGTTCTTGCCTTGCAAACACAAGCATCACAACAAGCAGTCCAGAGGTCAGACCCTGTCCTCCTCCAGGCAGATACTCTGGAACCCTTAGCTGGCTCTATTTTCTTCCCACTTCAAACTAGCTACTAATCACTTCATTCTTTTGACACTTTCTGATTCTGCTTTTGGAAGAAAGACACTGATACCCCTGGATCATCCCTTTTTAAACCAGGCATGACATAGGTTAGTCTATGAATTGGTTATCCTGACTCTAGTGTGAGTACCTGAGCCAGCTCTGGTGAGACAGATGGGGACAAAGGGTCAGATGCTAGCTGAGCATGGTTGCTCATGCCTAAAATCCTAGCCCTCTGGGAGGCTGAGGCAGGAGGATCCCTTGATGTCTGGAGTTGGAGACCCCAACCTTAGCAAGAATGAGACCCCATCTCTACTGAAAACAGAAAAAGTGGCCAGATGTTGTGGCACTCACCTCTTAGACCCACCTACTTGGGAGGCTGAGGCAGGAGGATCACTTGAGCCCAGGAGTTTGAGGTTGCTGTGGCTAGGCAGACACCACAGCCTAGCCAGGCATCAATCTCTAAAAAAGAAACCAAAAGGGTCAGATGCAGAATAGAGACACACGGAGAAGAAACAGCCCCCACAGCTGCCTCCTCATCAGGTGCTGATGGCAAGGTGGCCCCTTTGAAGTGGCTGCACATATGGCTGTCACCAGGCCCCAGGTGCCAGGCATAATACCAGGCAGGGTGGGTAGTCTTGCTTCCCCGTCGCCTGATCCACAGCAGACCTAAGGAATGTTCCTCTATGGCCGGAGGCAGGAGGATCCTCCTAAAGTTAATGTCTGTGAAACTGACTTCAGCAGGTCCCAGCAGCAAAGAGATGGCACCAGCAAGTGGGGCAGCTGGAGAGGGATGAATTATGGAGCTGTTCACCTGGCCAGTAGCAGGATGAAAGGAAGCTGACAATTGGTGGTGACATGTCTTGGGGCTGCCACCTTGGTGAGCTACAACTGTCTCCAAGCTAGAGGGCAGGGTGGGGAGTGGGTGCTAGAGCCCAGGGCGAGCTAGAGTGGAGTCCTGGGGATAGCCCCTCACCTGATGCTCCAATGGAAGGAGGCTTTCAGGAAGGAGGTTGGCCCTGCCCACCTGTGGCTCAGAAGGAAGGAGGTGGGAAGAGCCACATCCCCATCTCCTCCTGCCAGCACCTCTCTCTAAACTTCAGCTGGAGGACGAGCCGAGGACTCCTTAAGACTGGTCTCCAGGGGCACAGCCCAGGGAAGGAGGAAGAGTGACCTGGGAGGTGGTCTCAGCATATTCACCACCTCGTCAGAGGAGCCTGCTGCCAGGGTACCTGCACTGGCCCAGGAAAGCAACATCTTCCCCACTGATCCCATTTAACATATTTTTAAGTAATAGGGAATTAGGCTGCTGGAAAATAGCCTCCTGGAGCTTCCACAGTGTTTTTCTGGGACCTCATGAGAATTTCCACTTCCATGCAGAGTAGCGGAATATTCCTACAACACTAAAAAGGCATAGATAATGGATGAAAGACCTGCCAAGGGCTGGCTGTTCAGCTGAGGGGGTGCAGCAGGGACGCAATGTGGGCCGCCCAGCCACAGGCAAGGGCCTGGAAGGGCGACGTTCACTTCTCAGAGGAGGGCAGGGGACAGCCATTGATAGGTAGGAATCCAGCAAGGCCTCCAGAATGGACAAGTGACCCTGGAGAGAGATGGGAAGGTGAAAATGTGGAAATGAATCGATCCTGAATTGACTAAGATTAAACTTCTGCCATGTGGTGGAATGGAGTCTTTAAATAGGCACACTGTTTTACTCCTGTGTTAAAAAAAAAATCTTCCTTACATTTTGCACACCTGCCTTTGGGAGTGGCCTCTTCTGTAGTCTCAGCAAATTCTATTGCTGCTGTTTTGGGTAGAAGATAGTGCTTAAATCGGGAACCACAGTGCAACTTGGGCCCCTCCCTTATCTGCATTTCCTTTAGGATAAAACTATTCCCAAAGGAGGAGTTTGCTCCGAGTTAAAACGCGTTAATTGACAGAGTGTTCAAGTCTATAAAAAGTTGATGATAGAATAAGATATGGCACTCGGGGAAAGTTGCTTCATTATTTCATCTTTGAAGGTCCAAATGAAGGCATGTTTAGATAAAAAATACCTCCCAGGGAGTTAAAAATGTACTGGCCCCAAGTATATCTCTTTCCCATCGCTCATGCATGTTCACACAAAGAGGAAACCACTAAGGGATTCTTGATGTTTAGTTGTTCTAGAAGTTGGTGGGAGGCAAGGAGGTTGAAGGTCCTGGCATGTGCCTCTAATTTATTTCCTTCTACTTTCCCAAGAGTGGGAGAAAAAATATTTGTGAACTTTGTGTTATTAAAAAGTTCATGCTGTCTGCTTAGCTCTTACCTATAATCCTATCAGTTCTTTGGACCAAGAATGAGCTTCGACCTCCAGATTAATTCAATTAGGCTAACAAATTCTGATTTTGTGTGGTTAATAAAAAGCTGCATATGAGTGATTTCTCTTTCCGAAAGACTCTCTTAACATTCTGCTGCGTCTTTTCTGTCTTCCTCCTGATGCATCAACCTCTGCACTCCTGACAGCAGGCACTGGCACCGATGATTTGAAAGAGGCTTTCCCTCTCCCAGTTTCAATCTCCCTATCTCCCTCTCACCTCTATCTCACCCCCACGAACATAACAATACTTAACAAGTTATTTCCTAACAACTAAGAACTCTAAGCCTCTCCACTAGCTTGAGATCAATGGTGATAGAGACCCTGGCAGTCCTGGCTATGCACCTCACTTGTAAGAGTTCAACACTCTTCTCTTAATCTTAGAAAATCAAGAGAATATTCTTTCTCCAGTTACTCTTCCTTGGGCAGCAGTTTTCACACGGCAGATCTTCAAATCAATACAGGGTCATGATCAGTATTTAGGTTTTTTTGTTTGTTTGAGACAGAGTCTTACTCTGTCACGCTGTGGCTTTATAATTCACAGCAGTCTCAAGTGATCCTCTGGCCTCAGCTTTCCCTAGTAGCTGGGACCACAGGTGCCCTCCACAATACCTGGTTAAGTTTTTTTCTATTTTTAGTAGAGACAAGGTCTTGCTCTTATATAGGCTGGTCTCAAGCTTCTGAGCTCAACAATCCACCCACCTTGGCCTCCCAGAGTGCTAGGATTACAGGCATGAGCCACTGGGCCCAGCCCATGACCAGTATTTAAAAAACAATGAAATAGGATAGAATTGAAAATATCAGACTATACTGCATGTATCAAAATAAATACGAGAATTTTGTTTTGGTTATGACTATTTATGAATGCGTGTGTCAGTTTGTGGTGAAAACTGTATTTCTTCTTGTGGATCACTGCAAAAAACTAAGGTTATTGAAAGGCAAAGTCTTCAATTTGCAGTGAAGTTTTTACTGTGAAGGCTTGGTCTCAATAGGGTGGCGTCCACATGTCCCCCTGAACTCCAGGGTCCTTGTCTATCTCCAAGTTTCCAGTTTCTCAAAATCAATTCCAAATCTAATTTTGTTCCCTAAAGTGCTGCTCAGCTTCAGCCCCCTAAACCCCAACTCCCTGCAGAGAAACTGGGCCTTAGAAAAGGCATTGTCTGAATAACCCTTTTGGTGTCCACCAGTGAGCAGCATTAAGGGAGGCATCAATTCGATCACTGGGTGGAAAACTCTGGAAAAGGTAGACCAGGGACTGACCTCACAGGAAGACTTTTGTCACTTCCTTTTTCTGCTGGCTTACTGTTTCATACCTCCAGCCCCAGACCTACTAAACCAGTGGTAGGGGAATCTTCAAAATGGCCCTGCAGCCACAATAAGAGGACTATTGCTGGGGCTCTGGCCTAGAGACCTCCCCAGAGGAGTGTCTGAACCTTGTCTGTTCTGTTCGTTCTTAGACAAATGTCTACTTACTTTTAAGGTGCATGAAATCCTATCATTTCAGACCCAAGAGAGAATTTAAACTTAAGCTAAAAATATCAGTGATTCAACAAAATTCCAGTATTACGTAACCATACGTTTTCTCAACGAGCGTCAATTGAGAGACTATTTTTCTGTATCAGGCACTATACTAGGTGCCAAATACTAGGCTGGGTATTTAACAGGATAAAAAGAAATATACTTGCTAGCCTCTGAACACTGACTCCAGTTAAAAAAATAGTGATCTGTCAAAATAATTATGATATGATGCTATATTTGATGTCATAGATGTGGGAATACAATGCTGTAGCTTCTCAGAGCAAGGAAAAGTCACTTGGCCTGAGAACGATAAGAAAAGTTTTACAAAGGGGGAGACACTGGAGCTGGGTCCTGAGTGGCTGGGGGCTGCAGCTGGCTTGAGAGGCTCCTCTAACGTGGACTAGGGCTGGATACCAGGAGCTTCATGTGACGGACTTAAGAGGATGGATTACCCTGGGGGCAACTGGGAGCTAATGATCATTTCAAAGCAGTTGATTGATACATTTCAGTTTATAAACAAAAATGTTCAATCCAGCTTTGTTTGCAATAGCAACAAATACCGGAAAAAAATCTACTGTCCACAATCAGAGGGCATGTTCAATAAATCATCGAGTATCTGTACAATAAATAACACACCACCAGTAAGGATGACAATGCATTTGACATTCATTAGCATAAAAGGAATGCTTGCTGAAACCTTATTGAGATGTTGCCCCCATCTGCTACTGTATACTGCAATACTTTCTTTAAAACTCAGATGTAAAATTCTGACACTGAGTTTGACTAGGTTTAAAGATTGCCTAATCAAAGTCCTATGACAGAAGAGTCTAAAAATAAAAAGAATAACAGGTAACTCCAGATTATAATAAGAATCATGATTTCTTTGAAGTTTATAATATATTTAGGGTCATTCTTAGAGCCTTATGGTGATGGTAATAGAAAGATACAACTTTTTCTTCTTTCTTTCCCAAATTTCCCTCATAGGATGATGCTCCCGGGGCCTTGTATCTGTATTGCCTCACTTGTCCTATTGTCACAACCTTTGCTTCTCGGTTTTCTGTCCCTGCTCACATAAGTCTTCATCCCATCCTAGTGAGATGCGCTTAGTGTGAGGTCCAACTGGATCAGGAAGCCAGGAGTCCTCAGTCACTGGCACTGTCTACTGGGCTCTACTCACACCAGAGAAAAGAGTTTTCTTCTGGCAAATCAGGCATCCATTTCCTACTGTGCTCCTCATATGGCATTTTGCTGGGAGTTAGACTCTACTATAATTTAGATTTATCATTCACAATTTAGATTTATCATTTATCATTCATGATTGATGCAGTTCCTTTATGGATTGTAACAGAGAAAGTTAGTGTGATGAGAATTCAAATGGAAAGGAACTAGTACAAGAACAGAACAGAATGTAAACTTCAGAAAGAGCCTCTAGTATATTTAAGAATTTAGTCATATGTTCTAAGTAAAAAAAATATATAAATAGGTTATTTACAAGGGAGGCAACATTCCAAATGTAACCCAAACACATGTCCCATGAGACCCTGTTTTAGTACAGTCACATTCAGAGAAAACATACTCAATTTAATTCACTTGAAGAGTAACAGATATTTTACTATAGGTTTTCTTAAAGAAATTTATCTTTAGAAAACTTCCCAAAGATCTTCTATAAATATTTCTTCTGCCTAAAATTCAATAGTCACAGTAGCTACCAGCTGTCCTTTTCTCTCAGCCGTGCAGCTTTCTCACTAACTTTCCTCCTCAAATGCTCGGCTCCCCGCCCCTCTGTAGCACTGTCCACTCCTAGGGACATCTGTCCCCACTTGCCCCTGTGCTGGACCTTTCTAGGATGGCCATTGCATCCTGATTTTCCACACCTCCTCATCATCCCCGGCTCCCCGTGGACAAAGCACATGGCAACTCCTAGGAAACAGAGCTGTTTGTCACTTCAACGCAAAACTCATGGCAGCATTTGGGGGAATAAAATTCTCCACCTTGTTAACAAATCAGTAAAGAATAATTCAGTAATTGATGGCTGACACTATTGGTTAACTGTTTGGGTAAATATGTCACATTTCCCACATGATGCCTAAATACAATCCAGATGGTCTGAAGAGTTAAATATATAAAATAAAAACCTAAATGAATTACAAAAATATAGGTGGCTATTCATCTAGTCACATGGAAGTCAAGGAAAAAAGTGGTAAAACAAAAGACCTGGGCTATCACGTCATAAAAATATACAATTCTGCACGTCATAAAATGCCACAGAAAGGTTTAGAAATGAAAAATTCAAAGAATATTTGCAAGTTATAATAGACAAGTGTTCTTTCTTGCTGACTTATAGAAAAGCTGTTACAAATCAATATGAAAAAAACAAATGGGAAAATGGGCAAAAATGGTAAACAGACAATTCACAGACATATAAAAAGCCAATAAATATTGAAAAATAAATGTTTAACCATCATGAAAATGACATCCCTTTGAAGGCTGGGCTTGCTATGGCAGAAGAGGGAGTCTCAAGGAGGCAGGGAAATGAGTGACTTATGGTTTCTGGGATGAGTGGTAACATCTGTCCTGCCTCCGCACGTGGGTTGCTGGCTGGGACCCAGGAAGACGCGAGAGCAGCTTTCTAGAGGTGCATCATCGCAGGCTCTTTTCTGGTGGCTTGTGAGGCCCTAGAGGTTAAGTGTGTGGCAGAACCTTCGCCTTGTCCATCACTGATGCTGCCACATGGCTCTGTCCTAGCGCTCTGAGTGTATAAACCCTATAGTTTACAGTATGGACCTAGGAGTTTAATTTGCTTTAAATCACAGCATGTTTTATTCACTCGGAACCCATTCTGAGCTTTTCTGGCCTTGATGTCCAAGAATTGCCTTACCAGTGCAGGCATTCCTCCCCTCCCTGTATCCCATGACTTTGACCGGAGAGGGTCTACCGTGGCCTCAGCTCCCATCTGCTCAGTCCTCCACAGCGAGATTCGGGCACCCTGAGTCCCCAGGGCCAGCAGCTGCCCATCTCTGTGGCCTCCACTTCAGCCAGAGCCCTTCCTTGTGCCAAGTATGACAATCTGCTCCAAAGAAGCACTCTTGCTGGGAATAAATCAACCTGAACACTCTTTGGTTCTTCCCAGGCTTAGGCCTTCTCAGTTAGCTTTCCCCAGGCCAAAGCGCTACCCGGCACTGGCCTCCCTCTCCTGACATCAGCTGTGATGCTAGGACCTGTAATGTAGGGAACGGGGCAGGGGTCTGGAGAACAGGGGGGCCTCTGGACTTCCAGCCACTACCAGTAGCAGTCACTACCATGTCTCACTTTAAGGGTGAGCAGGTGACATTAGCTGAGTCCCAAACACTCTAAGGACCTCCCCCTCCTGTGTATTGTCTTGTTATCTAAATAAATGAGGCAGCCGAAGTCATTTTGACTTATGAGCTGTTTTGACTGGAAGTTTCTTAAAAAGTAAGTTTTAAAGAAAAAAATGTTTTTTAAATTAGTTAGACATTCTTTGAGATGATGCTCTTTTTTCAACAAAATCATGAGTGTGTGCATGCAGAATCTAATTATCTAAGCAAGGCTCAGAACTGGCAAGGCTTGGTTGATACCACCCAAGGGTGGCCACACATATCTAAAGTGGAAATAGTATTGCATATGGGGACCCCTACTTTTCCTGTAGTTAGTGTTATACTAGAGGAAAAGTAGGGGGGGGGGTGAGTGAGTGAAGAATTTAAGTGTGAGTGATTGAAATGTGTTCTTAATGTGTTTCTAACCACTGCCTTCTCTTTGGACATCCTTTCTATGGGGCAGCATAAATTTGTGGACCTAGGAGTTTTCTTTTCTTTAAATCACCACATGTGTTATACACTCCTAACTGGTAGAAAAAAAATGTAAATTTTTAAAAGATCCAGGTGATTCAACAGAGAGTGCTTAGGCAATTTATCGTTATCACGAAGACGTAGAAATTGTAGGCATTCATTAGTTACCTGGCATTCAGAGCCATCTGGTTCTGTGTGTCTGTGTGTATTTCATAGTAACTAACACGATTTTGAGGCTCACATTTGTTTGTTGGATCTTCTATGTGGACAGCTTAATATCTCCCTATGTCTAACTGTGGGTGGACTGAAATAATTTCTAAAAAGGTAAGGAAGTGAATGTTAATGGGATGTATTCAGTCTTTCAGAGACGCCTGAGTTGAAGTCAGAAGTTAGCCTCCTTATCTATTAAGTTGACAAGTACATCTAGAGGAATTTTGGCCTGCTAAATTCTGTTATCATTTCACAGCAATTCAGCCCTATCTGCTGGGATGAATTTTAATACTTCTATTGCTTATTTGCTTAAATGGTAGTCATTCCAACTTTTGGTCAAGATCCTAGATGATTTTGTCATTATTCTAAGTAAATAAAGTGACATTTTCTCTTTTCATTAGTAATTAAAAGAAAATATATGTTGTAGCTAATAAGATCAGTATTGAAGCTATATAATTGAAAATGTTTGTGTCGCAATTCAGGAAACACATCACATAAAAATATTTTAGTTCTGGTTATAAAGAGATCTTAAATTGAGTCAACGAGGCCCAAAATAGCAACAAGTCCTTGGGTCTTCAAAAGCTTTCTGTGGTCTTGAGAAAGCTCCAGACCTCTAGATTAACCAGTCTTACACAAGGGGTGTGGCCATCTCGGGGAACATTGACTGTGGGTGTTTGTTTTTGTGTTATCATGACTGGCAGGTCTGATCAGATGCTTCTGGTCTCACTGGTAACCCAACTTCCCTTACAGCTCACCTTTCCCACTATACTAATGGCACCTGTAGCCCTCTGAGGGCTTTCCCCAGCTACAGGAACATGTGAACTCACCAGTGGGAAGGCAGGCAGTTAGCAGACCCTGGGGTAACCCTCAGCCAATAGTAGAGATATTGGAGGATAAATACTCCAGCTACTTCACCTCAGCAGTAGGAAAACGCAGAGGCTGGGCGGCAAGATTCGTGTGGTCCCCGGCAGGATTAACCCCCCACGTCCAGAACAGTGGCCTAGTGAATATAACCATCTCCTTCCCCTCTGTCTTCCTTCTCCTCTTTACTACCAGAGATTCTTGAGATTAATTCTCAAATGAACATCTTACACTTAAATCAGCCTCCAGAGCAGCCCAACCTAACACACTGTAATAACTATATTTATCTTACTGGCACATCATTATCCATTTTGTCCCTGTGGTTAACCTAAGTCTCCTGTCTACCTGACATACAGCGGACTTGAAGTTCCTTATCAGTGAGTTGGAGAACTTCATCATTATACTTACATGCATTTTAGATGCAGGCAGCTAACAGCTAAGATAGGTCAATGGGAAAAAGAACACCCAATGTGCATCACTAAGGATGATGACATGATCTCCCTGAGCTCTTGATCTCCTCCTCACAAACCCTTCTCCTCCTGGAGTTTCTTCACCTGAGTAAACAGCAAGCCCAACACCCAAAGGCACAGGCCACATCTTTGGTCCCTCTCTTGTTCTCACATACTTCACGGGATTTATCAGTGGATCCTGATGCCTCTCCCATCAAAATACAGATGCTTCTCTATTTAAGATGGGATCATATCCAATACACCCATCAGAAGTCTAAAACATTGTAAGTTAAGAATGCATCGGATGCAGTTAACCTTAGCCCAGCCTACCTTAAACATGCTCAGAACACTTGCATTAGCCTACAGTGGGCAAAACCATCAGCTACAAAGTCTATTTTATAAAAGAAATGTCAGCTAGCTCATGTAACTTGTTGAATACTATATTGAAAGTGAAACACAGAATGGTTGTATGTGTACTGAGATACACAGCTGAAAGCACACTGGGCCTGAAGAATGTTCGAAGCGTTGAATAATATTTTAGGTTTTATTCTGGATGATGGAGATGCTATAGTATCAGGATCATCAATTTCTCTCTCTTCTGATGTGGTTCAAATCACTGGGATATTAACACCTGTGGAAGGGTCAACAGGCCCATGCTCCTTAGGAGAATAGCGACTGCCAATTCCTTGCCCTGGTGATCGCATGGCTGACTGGGAGCTGCCAGTCACTGCCACTACCCAGCGTGGAGACAGAATCTCTTAGTGCATGTGTGCGTATTGCTAGCCTAAGAAAAGATCAAAGCTCAAACTTTGATATACAGTGTCTACAAAATTAGAAGTAGCATTTCTAGTGAATGTGTATCTCTTTTGCACCATTGTAAGTCCAGGACCATCTGGATTTCTAAAATCCAGCCACTTGCCATCACCTCCTCCGCTGCACTGTGGTCTTAGTCACCTTCTTCTCTCACCTGGACGGAGCGAAAGCCTCATACTAGTCTCCCTGCTTCTGTCCTCATCCCTAACCCAGGAGTTAGTATACAATTTTTCTGTGAAGGGCCAGATAGTAAATATCTTAGGTTTCTGAAGTTTGGGATTTATTTTGTTTTTTGAGACAGTGTCTCACTCTGTTGCCTGGGATGGAGTGTTATGGCATCAGTATAGCTAACTGTGACCTCTGGGCTTAAGTGATTGTCCTGCCTCAGCCTCCCAAGTAGCTGGGACTACAGGTGGGCACCACCATATCTGGCTGTTTTTTGCTGAAATTACTTGCTTGTGCCTTATAGCACAGAAACAGCCACAGATAATAAGCAAATGGACATAGAAACCTGAATTTCATGTATTTTTCATGTACTGCAGAATATAACTGTCTTTTGATTTTTTTATTAACTATTTAAAAATGTAAAAACTATTTATATTTCTCAAGCTGTACAAACACAGGCAGAGGGCCAGATTTGGCCCACAGACCGTATGTGCTACCTCCCCTGGTGTCATTACCTAATAGACCAGTCCTTCTAGAACCTGCCTAGCTTGTCATTCCTCTGCTGCTAACCTTCCCCGTGCTTCTTATTTCCCTCTGGTTAGGAGGAAAAGTCCTTCCAAGGCTCCTACCCGGCGCTCTTCTCCCTTCCCTACTCACTGGTCTCCTTAGCACTTGCCTCCTCCTTCCCTGCTGTATGTTTTCCCTATTTCCTGAATCCTTGAACCCCAAACTATAATGGAAGTATCATGAGGCAAGAGATTTTATGTCCCCAACTCCCAGAACAGCATCTTTAGACACTCCATGAAGATTTGAATGAATGAATGAATGAATGAATTGCACTCCCACTCTTTTGCTATTGCTGATTGGAAACGAGTACAGGCACTGCTGTATGCCTCGGTAAAAACACCCTAAGTGTATGATTGAGCCAAGTAACCCCATTGGGGTTTGAACCTGTTTAAGATCTGAAGAAGTTTGCTCATTTCTTACTGTCTTCTCTTCCAGGTTGGATTAGTTAGAGGGATGAAGAGAAATAAAGATCTTCTCATCTTTGGTGGTGAGCTTGACTTTTGGAGCCAACTTTTTAATATTCTCCTCTACACAATAATCTTAATTTCAAGAAATAACCATTAGCAAACATTATTTCTTTACTTTAGTCTTTAGTTCTAAGTGAATAATTTAAAAGGAAAAATACATTTCAATGGAAAGATATTGCTGTGGTTTGGATGTTTGTCCTCTCCAAATTTCATGTTGAAATTTGGTCTCTAGTGTTGGAGGTGAGAGGTGTTTGAGTCTTGGGGGCGGATCCCTCATGAATGGTGTGGTGCCCTCCCGGTGACAATGAAGAGTTCTTGCTTTATGCTGGAGCTGTTTGTTTAAAGGAAGCTGGCTGCTGGGCACAGTGGTTCACACTTATAATCCTAGTTCTTTGGGAGGTTGAGGCAGGTGGATTGCTTGAGCTCAGAAGTTGGAGACCAGCTTGAACAAGAGCGAGACCCAGTCTCTACTAAAAATAGGAAAATTAGTTGGGCATTGAGGTGGGTGCTTATATTTCCAGCTACTTGGGAGGCTAAGGCAGGAGCATCATCTCTTGAGCCCAAGATTTTGAGGTTGCTGTGCGCTGTGATGCACAGAACTCTATCCAGGGTGACAGAGTGAGACTCTGTCTCAAAATAAGTAAATAAACAAAATAAATAAAGGAACCTGGTGTTACTTCCTCCCTCTCTTCTCTAGCCCTATGACAGACCTGTCACCTTCACTTTCCACCTTGTTTGGAAGCTCCCTGAAGCCTTCACGAGAAGCAGGCATGTTGTATCATGTAGTCTGCAGAACTAAGAGCCAAATGAGCCTCTTTTCTTTATAAATTGCCCAGACTCTGGTCTTCCTTTACAGCAACACGGAACTAACAAAGACATGATTCCCATTCAGTAAAACATATCCTGAATGAAGTAAAATCTACACATAATGAAGGTACTTCTGCCAGGCACGGTGGCTCACGCCAGCAATCCTAGCACTCTAGGAGGCCAAGGCAGGTGGATTGCCTGAACTCACAGGTTTGAGACCAGCCTGAGACAAAGTAAGACTTCATCTCTAAAAATAGCCAGGCATTGTGGTGGGCGCCTGTAATCTCAGCTACTTGGGAGGCTGAGTCAAGAGAATTGCTTAAGCCCAAGAGTTTGACGTTGCTGTGAATAATGACACTACTGCACTCCACCAAGGGTAACAAAGTGAGACTCTGTCTCAATAAGAAAAAAAAAGAAAAGATAGTACTTCTCCATAGTTTGTAATGTTTTAAATTTTAAACACAAAAACTCAAAATGATCACCTGCAGTGTCAGAATTAAAGTCACTTCCATGCTGGTTCTTGGAACCACATTCAGTTCAAATCTGCTGCTTAAATGCAGGAGTATGCAAGACCGAGGGGACTGTGGACAATACCTGCTCTTGAAGCAAATGCAAAGTAGCCTTGAAACAGATGTCTGTAGCTGGGCCCAGGTGTGCTCCAAATTAATTTCATGGAGAATATAATGCTACTGAAAGACAGTACTAAAAATATGCTGATTTGAACCTAACATCTATTTCTTTTTTTTTCTTTTCTCTTTCTCTCTTTTTTTTTTTTTCTTTTTGTTTTTTGAGACAGAGTCTTACTCAGTTGCCCAGGCTAGAGTGCCCTGGCATCAGCTTAGCTCACAGCAACCTCAAACTTTTGGGCCCAAGTTATCCTCCTCCCTCAGCCTCCCAAGTAGCTGGGACTACAGGTGCCCACCACAATGTCAGGTAATTTTCCAAATTTTTGGTAGATGCAGGATCTCACTCTTGCTGAGGCTGGTCTCAAACGCCTACGCTTAAGTGATCTCGTGCCTCAGCAGCCCAGAGTGCTAAGATTGCAGAAGTGAGCCACCACACCCAGCTTCATGTCTATATTATTAAAGCAATTGTGTAGGATGAGGACCAACAAAAGATTTTTTGCCAAGGAAGAAGAGTTCATGACTAGAGGTCTTTAGCTGAAAATAAAAAGCGGACAGAAACTTCCATGGGTTTTAAGGTTGTTTTTAACATCTCTTAAACAACCCTCTGTATTGTGCCCTGGGCTGGACCACTCCCAGGCTCCACCCTTGATGTGCTGTGGCTTATCATTTCTCCGTGTTTGGGAAAATCTCTGATCCTCGGTAGTCAGAGGCAGCTGCTGAGTGCACACAGCGTGTTCCTACACGCCTTAGCAGCAACTGCACGGCCCATTCTTCCTCAATTACAGCTAGTGACGGCTGAGAGGGACGGAGGGAAGTCTGTTCAGAACCTTTCATTTTACACAGAAAATTTTCATTTATGCGATGAGCTTTTTTTTTTTTAATTACAAATTCTTTCATTTACATTATTTTATTTGGTTCTCCATGAAACCTTTTAAGTGGGCAGGCTGAACATTATGATCCATCTGGAAAGCGGACATTGGGCGACTCCAGAAGTTCAATGAGGTGCTCAAGGCCACTCCACCCAAGTCTACTCTTAAACCCTCAAGGACACGTGAGGCCTATATTTGCTTTTTACAATTATGTTGAATTCAATACCATTTGCTTACACACCCAAGTTTGGAAATCATTACTTTTACTGGCACTCTGAGGTAACTTCAAAATCCACAGGGTAACTGAGGAAACTGAAGTTTCCCAAGGGAAACAGGTGAATTTGATTTGTCTTTGTGTTTCTATATAGGCACTCATAAGTGTTTGTTTCACGGACGAATGGAATCCAGGGAGGGCCTCTGTTTCTGATGCCGGACAATCCTGAGTTCCTGTGAGCCTAGCGCTTGGTGGCCCTGATGTGACAGGCTCACTGACCATGTCAACAAAGAGCAGTGCAAAGACCTGTGTGCCTCCAGCCAAAGAAGAAAAGATTGAAAACAGGCTCCAAAAGTATTCACGATGGCAACAATGTCATTTTTGAGTACAGGCGCTTTCTCTACCATGACGTTGTGGAGCACCCTGTCCGGTTCAGGCCAGTGAGTAGTGAGTTTTCTCTGCGACTGAGGATGTGCGTGCTGCTGCCGTAATGTCTGTGGACAGAGATGTCAGGCTGAGCAGGGTGGCGGAGGAGGGACTGGGGGAGGACAACCCACTGAGACGGAGATGCCGGACAGAGTCGGGGCAGCTGGCTGAGGGAGCTGGTACGTCTGCTGGAACGGGCCGAGAGGACAGGCACACGCGATGGTGCAGTCGGCGACACTGCTGGCACAAGTGGGCAGCCACAGGAAGACTACGTGAATCATGAAAAGATGCTTTTCCAACTTTCCAAAGCGTGCCCATTAAAAAAATGCCATTACCCTGTCATACCTTTGGGTAGGCCAAGAAAATCACAGCGCCCTCAAGGCGTGCCGCAAGCCGAGGAGAACCCTGTGTCGATGTACTCATCTGACAATCCTTCTACAGATGGATCCCCGCCTCACAGATAACAACACTACCCTGAGAGGGGCAGCACGCTGACCCCCGTCCTCGCGGTTCAGGTAATGTTCCCGAGGCCGTGCGTTTCCGCCATGTCCACCCTGTCACGCGCGTGTGAGGAGCTGTCTTTGAGGAGGAAGCTGATAGCATTTCGAACCAGTGTGGCGCTTGATGGAAAGAACACCTTGACAAAGACAGCTGTCTGAGAGGGGCAGGGGCTGTGGGAGAAGGGTGCCAGGGCCTCAGGATGGAATGATTTAAGTAGAGGCATGAGCTCCGCCAGGATCAGGATCCACCGTAGAAAGAGTGTAGTAGGGGACTAGCCCTGTCAGCCATCCTTAAGTGCAGAGCCAAGGTCACAATGGGCCAGGCCCACGGGGGTTGGTAAGAAACTACCGAGGGGTGGTCTTTCCACGACTTTCTGGGAAGATGTGCTGCTCACACATGGGCTACTTCTCCTGCCTCTGTAGAGCATTCCAGGCACACACGGAGGGACCCAGTGAATTCCAGGCCTGATGATTCATGTCACAGGACAGTGACTCCTTACTGCCTTGTACTGACATGACAATCCTGAAAAAAAAAAAAAAGACAGTAGGGAGAATGCAGGGCAATGGGGCAAGGAAAAAGGGGAATTGTGGGAATTGTGTGAAGCGGGGTCTGAGGTCCCATCTGAAGACATTTTGCACTAAGCTCAGCTATGGAGGAGTTGAGGCCATGAGTGAATCTTCTTAGGTTGAGATGGGCAGTCCCAGGAGCCTGTCAGTTAAGACAAGTTCAGAGAGCATTTTCCATGTGGTGGCAGGTGTGACTGGAGCCAGACAGCTGGGTTGCAATCCTGCTGTGCTGTGTGACCTCCAGCCAATCACGTAACCTCTCTGTTTCCTTGCCTGTAAAAGGAGTTATGCTGTTTTCAGTATAAACTTTGAGGTTAAATAAGAGAAAACAACATGCCTAGCATGGAGCCTGCCCCCTGCTAAGCCAGCGGTTCTCAACCTGTGGATCATGACCCCTTTGTAACAATGACAATACATTGCGGCATTAGGAAGGCTGAGAACCACTGTACTAAGCAGTCACTAAATAGTAGCTGTTATTACTATTTTTATTATTTTTTTGAGTTTAGGACTTTAAAAAGGCCTATTCTATAATGCTCATTATTTGAATACATTCTAACTCTTCAATTTATTTTTGGATTAAAGAAATGGGAAATGGCTGGGCATGGTGGTGGCACAAGCTGTAATGCGAGCACTTTGGGAGGCCAAGGCAGGAAGATTGCTTGAGGCTGGGAGTTCAAGACCAGGCCCCATCTCTACAAAAAATAGAAAAATTAACTAGGTGTAGAGATGCACAACTATAATTCCAGGTACTTTGGAGGCCGAAGAAGGAGGATTGCTGGAGTCCAGGAGTCTGAGGTTGCGGTGAGCTAGGATGACATTGCTGCCCTTTAGCATGATAGTCGGGGAATCTGCCTGAGTACCAGGCTGAGATCCTCCATTTGTAAAATGCAGATGATAATAAGGCCTAACCCTATACGTCTACTAGGATTAAGGAAAATATGAGCAGTCTCCAAGTTATGAACATCCGACAGGTGTATGACTCACATTTACGAATGGAGGTTATTACAGGTAATAGGGAAATATACTTGTTCCAACTTACATACAAATTCAACTTAAGAACAACCTTATAGCACCTGTCGTATTTGTGACCCCAAGGACTGCCTAGACTGCATATTTAGCACAGCACTTTTTCTGTAGAAATAACTCAAAAACGTTAGTAGTTATCTTCAGTAGTGAAACTAATCATATCATCATCACCATAGTCTTTTCGAAAGCTTTGGCACATGAAGTCATTCTTTTTAAGGTTTTGGAATTTTACTTTTAGGAATTACCCAGTTTTTAGTTCACTCATTGATTACCATTCGCTACCCCCACAAGACAATTTAATCAGGATTTTATTGGCTAATTAATAAATATTTACTAATATTTGTTCTATACTGTTTTAGTAGACTGCTCGAGTGTTGTGAAATCTCTACTATCCCTATCAGGTTAGTTCAGGACATTGTTTCTCAATTAATTTATATTTCTCATGGACTCTTAACATAGTGGCTCTTAACTGGGGATGATTTTGTTTCCTAAGCAGTATCTGGGCACATTTTTGTTTGTTATAACTGACTAGGGTGTCACTACTTGCATCTAATGGGTGAATGTCAGGGATGATGGTAAACCTAAAATGCACAGGACAGCCCTCCCACGCACACGAAAGACACATCCAACCCCCCAATGTCAATAACTCTGAGGTTAAGAAACCCTGGCCTAATGGTTTCTTAACCATTCTATCCTTTCTGTGACCTCTGCTTAAGAAATGCCAAGGGGTTTAAGGTCTGATGTCTCTGCGGACGATGCCAATAGAAACTTTCTCAAAAAAGAAAGTTGTAGCGACCTGCAAAGCTTTTTTTTTTTAAAGAAAAGAACAAAATCACAGAGAACCAACGGACTAAAACATTCCACCCATTTCACCCTTTCACCTGGGTTCTGTCCCCTGGCTGGGGTGTGAGCACAGCCTCAGCTAAAGCAACATTTTCAGTTCTAATCAAACCTCCTAAAAAATCCATGGAACAAGAGCATTTAGGCCTATTTGCCCAAGATCAGGAGGGGGGAAGGGATTGTGTTTGGGGGGCTGATTATGCTGAACTTTCAACCCTTCTTGGCAATGTTTGCTGGCCAGAAAGCAAAGCCAGCTGTAACTTGGACAGTACTTTACACAAACAGACAACACAGACTGTTATCTCTTAAATTGGAGGCTTTCTACAATGTCTTCTCATGTGGGCACCGGACTCAGGCAGGAAGACCACCCACAGGCAAACACACAGCACCTCCCAGGGAGACTTCTAATCACCCACATTCTCACCACCTGTTCTGGGGCCGGGTTATCAGATGTGCTGGGGCCAGTTAATAACTGTTTATAAGCTATAAATGGAAGTGGCCATGGCAGAGAGCTGATAAACATTTGGGAGCAAATTATTTGTGTAGCTGACTGTCATTTGCACCCCTCTCGACTGCTTGAAAGTATGTGTTTCAGGTTACAGGATGTCCACATGGCTGTTTGTGGGGTGGAGTGTCTACTGAAGTGCTGTGTCTGAGGTCTTGATCCAGGTCACAGATAATGATAACTGCCCTGGACATTTTCAGTCTCACCAGATCTTTTTCCTTATTCTGTTTAGGGGTTAAAAAGAAAAAATCTAAAGTTAGAACTCCCTAAAGTATTTCATGCACTTTGGAAACTCACATCTCAATTTTGAATGGAAATGCATTGACAGGGCATTTAGCTCTGAGTTGATTAGCAAGTGAGCTTTTATACGCTCCACTCATTAGTTTGGTTTTTGGTTCCCAACCTCCACCCTGCAAAGAAGGTGAGGGTGGGGATGCTGCTTTAAACTGTCAGCTCACAGCTTGAGGCAACTGCAGACCCAGAATTGTGATTGCAGGGGCCAGCAAAAGAAGCATTTCAGGAAAGCAACATGGCTGTAGTTGAACCACGTGTTGAACCTTGTGTTGGCAGTTATTGGATTCAAAGGCCAAAAGGAGAATTTTAGAAATGAAAATGATGTGTGGTACAGGAAGAAGGAACCTGGACATTCAAAAGTGACACTGGTTTTCTCACCTGAAGAGTTGGGGAGTGAAAAGAGTGCAGTGTGCAGGGATTTCTGCCTTTGTCTTTCCAGGAAAGCCACGGCTGGGAACCGGGAACAGCCAGAGTTTTTAGAGGCTCTGAGCTGCCATTGCTGGGCCCAGGACTCCCAAATTTAAGGCGGTGTTAAAGGGCAGGGATGTCACCTGCCAGAGGCCAGTTCCAGTTTCACTGGGTTATGTGATCTTCAGTAAGTATTTCGGCTTCTTTGTCATCCAGGTCTGGGCATTTCTGGCAGCTACAGAAGTTTGGCATACGAACCATCCTTGGGTGAGATAAAACTTTATCTCAGACAAGATTACCAACCATTTTAGGCCATATGAAAGGCCATCAGCTCCAAAGGGAATAAATGTTGTCAGGGTTTAAGCTGGAGAGCGAGTGGAGGCTTCAGACAGATTGTAGAGGCCTTCATGGGTGGTCACGCTCAGGTGAGGTCACACTCTGGCATGGCCGGATGCCTCAGTAGAGGGTAGCTTTTAAAGGGCAAGGCAGTTTATCTGTCCTGAAGGAGCAGAAAGGCATTGTGCAAGCTAACCTTGGGGAGGCAGGATATGGTCAGACTGTGAAGGCATGTAGTTCTTGATGAAGAGGTCAGTCTTTTACCTGCCATGTCTTACCTGGAAGGGCTGGAAAGCAATGATTTAAGGCAGATGGGTCAGGTGAAAAGGTCATATCCCTTGAAAAGGTAAGATATCTGAGGGAGAGACTGGTGCTAGTCTAGGCATAAGAACCAAGCCGTTCAGAGGTACCTGGGATGAATTGATCCTTACGCATGTTAAATGTTATTTACCTATTTGGAGAAGGAAAGCACACAGATTATGCAAGGTCTTGAGGTAACTAGAAGTTCGAATGTAAGAGTGGAATTTACCTTTGCTACTCTTAAACTCACACCAGAGCCCACCTACCTCCCATATAGTTTCAGGGGAAAATGAAACCAGAAACCTAGCAATGGTGATTTTTACAGAGTTAAAGGTTTTGCCAAATTTGGATTCTGAAAGGAATTTCTCTACAAGGCCTTTTGGCAGAGACCTTGCATTTTTTCCAACTTTCACCTGGAGCCCTTAGCTGGGATTCTCTATTGTATAATTCAGTTTGCTTCAATGCTTCCTTCTCTCCTCTTTAATTGGAATCATGGAAAAATGAACTAGTATAGAAAAAGAAAATAGCATGTGAGGGTACGTTACACGATATATCTTTGCTGATGACTAGCCATTTCTTCCTCTGCAACCAATTAGCAGGCAAAAAAAGAACAGTTTCCATTAATTTGCTGGAGAATTAGCATTTTCTGTCAAGTTGCTCTTTTACCCAAGGAATTTCTGCTCAGCAGTGAGAAAAATCCCTTGGCAAAGCAGCCAATCGGTAGCTTGGTGAAACCATTGTTTCTGTGTTAATGATCCTTTTATTCTATGAGTCTAATCACAAAATCAGTAGGTCCACAGAAGTCTAAAACATATTAAGTTAAGTTGCTGAAATTGCTTTCCTATTTTGTGTTATTTCATTTTAAAATCAAAATGATATGACTTTTTTTATGTGGTTGTCACAGATGGGATTTCACTCCTCTGAAGAAGGAAAAAAAAGCAAAGGTAAATCAATAAAAAATGAGAAAGTTGTGGGAATTTTTTAAGCCTATATTTAAACTATAGAAGTGTTATGTATTTATTTTAGATGAAGAAAAATTAAGTATGGATTTTGTTGCTGAAATCTACTTTGCAATCCTGAGGCCAGGGCTGATGGAGAAACCCAGACTGGGCATGTGCAGGCCGGCATCGCCACACTGCCCTCTGGTGGCGATCCGCATCTGGGCGTCTAGGTTGAGGCCAGGGTGAGGCAGCTGGGCGCCTTTGGCCAGTCCATGGGCTCCGTGGGCCAGCTGGGAGAAGGTCACTACAGAGACATAAAGCCTGGGACCCACGTTAGGAGAGCACGTGGAAGAGGGTTGAGACCCAGAGCGACTGTTAGAAAGGAAAGAGGAGAAACCAAGTTATGGAACTCATAGAAAGCCAAGATGCAAGTTAGGTGATTTCAAGAGAAGATATAGCGCATGTGAGGAAACTTCCAGGAAAGCAGCATCGAGCTTCGGGTATTAGTCTCATTAAAGAATATGAAATTTATTAAAACTATTTTTACTTAGGAAATATTTCTAGCATACAGGAACATTAACAAAATAACGTAACTGGCATCCAGGTATCCAGATAGAAGGCAGACTTCTGAAAATGAGAAATCTTAGATGTCTATCGCGGAGCAAGGGTGAGTTTTTGTTTCGTCATTTTATCAATTTTGTGCCTGCCTCATCTTTGCCCCAGGACTTGGTTTTGTGTCCACCTCCACCACTGGGCTGTGGCCTCCTGGGGACAGGGATGGTGTCATCTTCCTCTTTGTGCTCAGTGTCTGTGGAATGCACATCAAATGCATTCACTTCGAGCATGACCAAGTAACTGTCCCACTTCCTCCAAAACAAGGGGATTGTGTGGCTTTTAGGTGGTGTTTACTACATGCTAGTGAAATGGCCTGGATCTCAGACACCTTCACATCAGGGCCCACTTCAGGATAGCCCCAGGGGCGGTGGCCTGGCTGTGCTGTTGGCATTTCTCCATCAGTGATGTGGCAGAAGCAACTAAGCCGGTAGTGCTCAGACACAGGGTATGGAAAAGCATCGGGAACACCAGTTCCTTCTCCTCATTTCAAACGAAGGGGTATTGAAACTCAAATATGGGGCAGAGATAACTGAAAGCAACAGGTTGACCTCCTCAGCCTATTCACAGTTTTGCTAACTTCTTGGAGAGAGTGTTTCCTGATGAAAGAAGTTAGACTCCTTTTTCTTTTCTTTTAAACCTCTTCTTGTCCTTGGAAAAATCATTTTACAGGGCCTCATCTGTGAAGTCAAAACAAGAGATGCTAGAATGAAAATACCAAAGACTGGGTGATTCATAAACAGCATAAGTTTATCATTCCCAACTCTCAAGGCTGAGAGAAGTCCAAGAGCAAGGTGCCAGCACATTCGGTGTGTCTGGTGATGGCTCTGCTGCATAGATGGCACCTTCTTGCTGCATTCTTGCGTGATGGGAGGGACAAACAAACTCCCTTGGGCCTCTTTCGTCAGGACATAATCTCATTAATGAGGACTCCCTCATGGCCAAATCACTTCCCAAATGCACCACCTCTTAATACTGTTACATTGGGGATTGGGCACCAGCATGAATTTAGGGGGTGGCACAAATATTCAGACCATAGAAATTGATTACCTAAAACTTTTCAGCTCAGACATTCTTTTACCCTAAATCTAGTTTTTTTGTAAATTATTTTATTTGATTTTTATAAATGCAAATTAGAGGAAGGGGACAGTATAGACAGGTCTATCACTCTGCACAGAGAAATCTGCTCTGCCCTTTGGTCCCCATTGATGTTTCTAGCCAGTCCTTGTTACTTACACTGAAATGAATAGAGGTAGCCTGTGTAATGCTGGGCTTCCACTTTTAGACTTTCAAAGAAAGCTTAAGGCCGGGCATAGTGGCTCATGCCTGTAATCCCAGCTACTCGGGAAGCTGAGATGGGAAGATTGCTGGAGCCCAAGAGTTCAAGTGCAGGGAGCTGTCATTGTGCCACTGTACTCCAGCCTGGGCCTCAGGGACAGAGGGGGACCTTATTGCTAAAACTACAAATAGGAAAATGTTTAACGTACAACATTATTCATAATTGCTCAACACTGCAAAGCTGAAACCAACCCAGATGTTCACTGTGGTATGTTCTATTCCAAATACTAGTAACAAGGGGATGAGCTACATCTACACTGGGAAATGTGCACATGAGACCACAGGGATGAATCTTATGGTGTTGAATGAAAAAAGGAGAGATGCAAAGGAATACATGCCATTAGATTCTATTTATATAGAATTCAAAAACAGGCAAAAGTGAAAGCAAGGAAATGACTATCACAAAATTCAGGAAGGATCGTGGTTACTTTTGGGAAGAGGATAGGGTTGCCAATGAGGAAGGGATACTTAGAAAACTTCTGGGGTGCTGGCAAGGTTCTATCTCTTGACTCAGATAGAGGTTACAGAGAAATTTATTTCATAACTATTTGTTAAATCATAGAGAACCTATTATGCCCAATCCTGCAAGCACACCCTATTTCAAACAATATTAATCATAATAGAATTATAGCACCATCTGCACAGTTTTAGCATTTATATAATGTCCCTTCTGTTCCCTTAAAACAGATGAGTTACTTAGAGTCGTAGTGGTCCAACACCCTGAGAAGGAGCCGAATCTAAATTGGGAGAGAGATTGAGGTCCATCCTTATATTCCCATAACCCTGTGTAATGATAAAACAGGAGCCAACATATATTTATTGAGCATTTACCATATGCCAGGCTCATCTTAATCCTCATGACAACCCTGGGAGGGGCTCCCATTATCATCACTGTAGAATAGATGAAGAAACCAAGGCATGAAGAGGTTGTGTAAATCCGTCCAAGGCCAACTGTCTGGGCAGAGCCAGGATTCAAATCCAAGCATGTTGACACTCCAGCCTAAGTGCACAGTGAATAAGCTGCAGGTACAGGTGTACCGGGACTCTCCCGGTTTCAACTGTTGCTTCTGTATCTTTCCCCACTAGATTATGAGATCCTTGAGGACAAGATAAAACTGTTTTATTTTAGCAAATAAAAAGAAAAGAAAAAACCATAAAAATTGTTGTAGCATGGAGAGATGGTAAACGGCTCTGACTCAGTTTTGCTTATGGGAACTCTCTGACTCTCTGTTACTATTGATTTCTAAATCAAACATGTGTCCATGAAGCAATGAGTAATGAGACTTTGGTTTGGGGGTGGTTTTTTTTCTTAACAAATCAGGCAAGACCTGCGTTCTAGTTCCAGCTCTGGCACAAGCTGGCTAGGAGAACTTGGGCAAGTCACTGCATTTTTCTGGCACATAAACCTTAAGGTTCTCCCCTTGTAGAATTCTCTGTAATGATAGTCCCCTACCCCATCAGCAGACCATGAACCACTGGACCTTAAATTCTCATGCAGCAGTTTATCTCCAAACTCCTCCGTGCCACCATCACCCCAGGATTCTAGGAGCTCTAAGGCACAGGGGGTAGCCGGTTGCTGCCCTTGTAAACCCCACATTCTACTTTCCTCTCTCTCTCTCCCACTGCACCAACCTAACATCACCAGCACACGCACTTGGTCCCAACCCCTCACTTTTTATTTTTATAATCATAAGACCCAATTAGTGCCTCATTAGGGAATGCTGAGGATACATCTGCATGACAGCACATGGGTATCCCTTTTTACTGTTCAGATGTGTGTGTTCTCCTGTTATGATGTTAAGTCATTGGTGTGCCGGAGCCAGCTCACAAGAGTTAACTGTGACATTTTTCAAGTATTTTGCAAGCCACCTGTCAAATGGTGGCTCAAGACACTTACGCAGTGGAAATTGGCAAAACGATAACTCACTCTTCCAGAACCATCGTTAAACATCTACCAGCACATCACTATGCTAGATGCTCATTTGTTCTAGTGAGTATTTGATTTTTACTGATGTATTTTTCTGGTCACATCGGCTACTGCAGTTCTCACACCACTCTTTCCCTCTCATTATCGTATTATGTAAGTTTCCATAATTGTCCCTTCATAGTGAATTTGGATACTTTCCATCTAAAACCAAAGGATCCTGATGATTCATATGTGTCCAGTTATGTATTTTTAGTACAGCCCTTCATGGTCAGAGCACCACAAGCCCAGACTACACTCAGAATTCTAGTATCTCAACCCTGAAGAATAAGAGGTCCAACACCTTGAGAAGGAGCTGAATCTAAATTGGGAGAGAGATTGAGGTGCCATCCTTATATTGCCATAACCCTGTGTAATGATAAAACAGGAGCCAACATATATTTATTGAGCATTTACCATATATCAGGTTCATCTTAATCCTCATGACAACTTAGAATTCTAGTATCTCAACCCTGAAGAATAAGAGTAAAAAAATAAAACAAGTTAATGTAGTATTAATGCAAAATGAACACCTGTCTTGGGAATAATAATGTGTTATAAATAAGGCATAATTCAAAATATTGTACCTTTAGATTTATTTATAGTGAATGATGAACTAAAGAAGGAAATATTTATAGTGAAAAATGAAATAAAAGATAAAATTCTGTCCATTCAAAAAGTTAACATATTTCACCATATTGCTAAATCTAAAGATCTATTCATTGACTTTCTTTATAGACGATCTATATTTAAATATCAGAGTGTGTTTTACAGACCAGCATATTTGTATCACTTGAGAGTTTGTTAGAAATACAGAACCTGTGGCTCCACCCCAATCTTACCGTTTGAATGTTGACATGATTCCCAGGTCATTTTATACAACCTTAATAGGTTTTAGAAGCATAATGATTTTTTATATAGATGTTTTTCTAAAATCCAGTAGAAAGCCTTTGTAATTTGTTTCAAAATTTGTCTCTAATATTTAACTCAGAATGGTTAGTGTTAGAATATAATTTGCTGTATGACTAAATGATAGTTATTCAGTAAATATGATAATATTTCTCCAGAAAAGTATGATAATATAGGGTTTTTCCAAAAATGTCAAATTTAACTTGAATTATCTTATTCATCTTATATGCTCTTATGAACAAAAGTACACATTTTAAGGATGGTATATTTGGATAAAGAGAATTTCCAGATCTTTTCAATAGGAATTAAACTAAAGAGGGCATCTAGAGGGAGGAAGGAAGGGAGAAAGAGAAAAGGACACACTGGTATCTTAATTTTTTTTAATCTTGAAAGTATATTTCTCATAGAAATTTTTGTAGCCTGTTGAATGAAAATTTGTCCTCTTTTCCAATGAACAGAAGAAAATGAAGAAAACTGACTTTTAAAAACTTTTACATTTTTAAACTTTTAAATTGAAAGGAAGTGAAAAGATGATAAAGCATTAGGACAAATATTCCATTAAACGAAAACTGGCTAGAGCTGACCAATGAGTACTGTCTTCAAGGGAGGACTGAAGAAATTTGAAAGCTTTTCTGACAAGTAACAGATTTATTCTAGAGAGCTAAGTCTGTCTAAAATTAAGACCTCTGAGGTGGGATCTCTCCTAATGTGCTGAAACATTCAATATTATAAGCAACAGCCACATGTGGCTATTTACATTTAAATTAATTAAAAGTAAATAATTTATCTACAAGAGACACACTTCAGATTCACAAACACAAATAGGTTGAAAGTTTTGCTTTCTAAAAGATGTGCCATACAGGGGCTGGGCAAGGTGGCTCACGCCTGTAATCCTAGCACTCTGGGAGGCTAAGGTGGATGGCTTGCTTGAGCTCAGGAGTTGAGACCAGCTTGAGCAAGAGCGAGGCCTTGTCTCTCTAAAATAAAAAAAAGATGTACCATGCAAAATATAACCAAAACAGAGCTAGATATAAGTGGCTGTATTAGCAGACAAAATAGACTCCAAGAAATATTACATAAAAAGAAGAACATTTCACAATGATCAAAGGATCAATATATTTGGGAGCTATAATAATTGTAAATGCAAATGCAATTAGCAACAGAGCCGCAAACACACGAAGCAAGACCTGGCAGGTTTGACAGAAATGGACAACTGAACAATTATAATAGGAAAATTTCAATTCTTGAACTACCAATCAGAAAATTAGCAAGGATATGGAGGACTTGAACAACAGTATCAACCAACTTGAACTAAGTGATTTTTTTATTTTTGCATTTTTAAATTTATGCATGTGTGTGTATTTTTATATAGACATGTATGTGCATGCATATATACATATGTAATGGATATATATATATGATTTTATGTATATCCCACATGACTCTACCCTATAGCTACAGAAAATTAAGGAAATGAAAGCTTCAGCTCCTCAGTTACAATAGCCACATTTTGAATGCTCAGTAGCCACACGTGGCTAGTGACTACCTTATTTCCACAGGAAAATTATCAAATATTTTCATCATCTCGGAACGTTCCACTGGAAAGTGCTGTTCTAGATTGCTTAGAGACTTAAACAAAAGCATAAATTTTTGTGTTAAGAAGGTTTTACCTACTCACCAACACCTGCCTCACGTTTTTAGAACTGCTTAAAGTGTGCCTTAGACATAACAAAACACATAGCATTTTCATTTTTTTTCTAAGTAACCATCTCCAAAAGAGTATTCCCATTATGTACACAGCTTTTTCCAATAACGCTGGCATTGCCCAAAACAATTACTGAACCTCCCTCTGAGAAATGCCTTTCGGATTTAAAAAAAAAAAAAGGAATACTGCCTTATTCCTGCATAATTGTTCCCTGGAGCAAAAAGTATTCCTCAGGGTATCACCCATCTTTTCCATCAGACTCAGCTCTGGATGACTTTGAACTATTTCCTAAACTTGCACTCCTCCAGAAGTGAATTGCTCAGCACGGAAGCATATTCAAAGAAATGTGCCTGATGAACTCAAGGCCATGCCTGCAGAGGGCTGGCAGGAGCACACTCAGAAATGACCTCAATGTTGAAACAGATCATCTTCCAAACTGTGCTCTTTGGAGCCAACAGTATTCTTTCTAAAACAGTAATCCCAGTTACTCAGTATATGCAACTGGTGTGAATAAATTTCCTGCCCAAACACTCATGATTGAAGAGAAATGTGGGAAATGCTTTTATTTTAAATTTCCATTTTTTCTTGGGTGGGAAATTTTAAGGAAACACCGTGAGAGAAAACTTAATTTGACATCTCAGGGCAGAGTTTCCCAAGGTGCAATTGGAAAGCCTAACAGTATAGTTGGGGAGGCAAGATTTCTTTCCTCACCCATCACTAGCTCATGGCCAAGACACCTGTAACAAAAGCCAGCTTAACAAGAAGAAGTGTACAAATTTATTTAGTGTTAAGTTTACATGAACCTTTGGAGAGGAAGACATGACGAACCTGGGACATCTGCTTAGGTTTGATGGGTAGTGGATAGTCATGGGGCAATGTGATTGGACAAGGGGGTATGACCCGATGGTAATAAGCTGGAGGAACTCAACAAGACCTGTCCATTCATATTCTTGTCTGTGGCCCTGTGTCCACAGAGATAAGGAAGTTCCTCTCCTCTAGGTCTAGGGAAGGCACCTCTCGAATGAGGGTCTTACTACCAGCTTCAGGGAGGTAAGCATAGCCTTCCTGTCTCTGCTGTTTTCTCAAATGCTGAGGTTCCAGGTTTGGGGGGTAATGGGTCCTGAACCTTAAGAGAATCATCTGGAGAGCTTGTTAAAAATGAAGATGGCTGGGTCCACTTTGGAATCTATGGAATCAGAATCTCCAGGTGGAACATGGGGGATTTTACCTGACCTCCTAGATGACTCTTATGTCTTGTAAACTCTGAGATACTTCTTCCCAAGTTTGGTTAAGTTCTAAGGAGGATAATTTGTCTTTTATCCCATTGGCTGCTTATTGTCTTAAACATCAAGAATGCTCCATGACAGTCCCAGGCAAGGACCATGCCTGGTAGCATTCACAATAGAGATACATGCCTCTTCTATTTTCCATGGTTTTGTATTTATGAAGAAAAGTTGGCTAAAGAGAGAGCGCCCAGCAGCCCAAGATCCATGAGTAGATTTTAACTAAGACATTTGAGATTAGAGAGAAGCCAAATGCCATTTTTACCTTAAGAAAAAACCCTTAGGCAAATATGTCTGCATATTTATGATGAGCTTCATATGTGCTAAGCAGAAGACAAATACCAATGGCCAAACTTAGCTGGATTTTTCTTTTAACCTCTAATGACAGATTTGAACTCCATCTGAAAGCTGACCTTCGAGTCCCTATTTTATTATTTTAAGCCAGCATTATTAACTACAGGAAATAATCCTGTTGGTGGAAGGAAATACTTAAGGAGGAGTTTACTTTAGTCTTTGCCAGGCCTGTGATGTAGTGAGAAGCTGAATGCAAGGTGTGTTTTATGTTCACCTAATAGTATTAACATGTGCGTTAACTGATTCATTATTTTAGAAATGGATATATCTTCTGGGTGAATATGAAAATTAAATGGGGCAGTGCCCATACCTCAGTGGGTAGAGCGCTGGCCACATACACTGACACTGGCGGGTTTGAACCCGGCCCCGGCCAGCTAAAGCAGCAATGACAACTACAACAACAACAACAGCCAAATAGCCAGGTGTTGTGGTGGGCACCTGTAGTCTCAGCTACTTGGGAGGCTGAGGCAAGAGAATCACTTAAGCCCAAGAGTTTGAGGTTGCTTGTGATACCCAAGAATTTGAGGTTGCTGGCACTCTACTACAGGTGAGACTATGTCTCAAAAAAAAAAAAAAACAAAACTCAAAAAAGAAAGAAAAGTTAAATCACTAAGTCTTTGTGGCCAATGACGGGAGGTGGGTGGTTGGGGATTGAAGCAGTAAATTGGGTAATTTCAGCCAAAGGGAAAATAACAACATTACCTCCTCTATAATGCCCAATTTTGGCATACCAACCCCCCATTTTTGTCATTATGGAAATAAGATTCCTTTCAGAGTATCTCTCTGAAGTTGATTGATTGATGGATTGAGTTTCCCTTGGTTACTTACCATCTATCACAGTATCGCTGAGGTCGCTTTTCATGGCCGTCAAGTGTGGATTCTGGAGTCCCATTGATTGGATTCAAATCCCAGCTGTAGAATCTGGGTGACCTGACTTGAATGAGAAATCATCTTTGCATTCCCAGAATGTGGGATGTTCAGTGCTAAAACCAGCAAAGTCCTAGGTGCACTGAGACAAGCTGGCCATCCTAGAGCTGGAACAGGTTATTTCACCCTGCCATGCTTTAGTTTCCTCATTTGTCACGTGGGGATAACCAGTCAGAGTGACCTACCTTGCGGAGTCAGGGACTGCAGGCAGTACAGCCCTGAAGTGTCTGGAACTGTGCCTAGTCCCTTGTTGGTGCAGATGTTTGATGTCACTTTTACATTAGTCGTGGCCTGCTCCTCCTCCTGAGGCTACAGATGCCATGTGATGACAGAACATGGCCAGAACCAGACCATGAGGTCACTTACAGAAGATGTTGTGAAGCACCCAGGAAAACCTTCCTTCCCGTATGGGTGAAAGTTGAGATGCTTGCACAACAGGTACTTGGTTTGTCCCACGTGGTAGCACTTGTAATATTTAGGGCACATTTCCAGACAGGGTATTGTGATCTTGGTAGGCCTGCAAGATGGTGTGAAGAACGACTAAAAACAAAGTGCAAGGTGAGGAAAGTGTAACTGTGTGTGGGCCAGCGTTTACAGTATCTTCTCCCCCTTCTTTCAGCACAGTCAATACATGAACACATATTCATCGAGCATCTATTACGTGCCAGGCCTTGTGTGCCACCTGCACTGGAGCCACGTCCTGAACACAGCAGACAATGCCTTTTATCCTAGAAGGCACATGGCCGGGGAGCACCTCCCATGTGCCATGCAGTCTTCTAGACTTCAGTCCTGTAGCACTTACGCTCCAGCAGACAAACACATATATAGAAAAATGTCAGGGTGGTGGGAGAACAGTAATGGCTGATGCTCGCCCAGGGCCTATTCAGGGACTGGCCCTCCTCCCAGGGCTCCATGCAAAAGCCTCACAATAACCCACCTCATATTAAACTCAGCGAACTCACATTAAATAAGTTACATTATTAGTTATTTTTATCCTTATTTTATAAATGAAGAATTGGAGGCACAAAGATAAGAGCCACATTCACACTCTTCACCACTACGTTAAGCTGTCGCTCCAGAATAGTAATTTTCAGTCAGGAGTGATTGTGCCCCCCAGGGACACACGTTTGATTGTCACAACCAGGAAACTGCTAAGGGTATCTAGTGGGCAGAGGTTAGGGATGCCTCTGAACGTCCTACAGTGCACAGGACGGCCCCACAATGAGGAGTGCCAGGCAGGGAAGGGCTGCTCTAGAATGCCTGGCGTGAAGGCAACATTCAAGGGAAGGTCTTAGAAGGCCCCTGTGCACTTCTTTTTTTTTTTTTAACATGTATTTTATTATTCTTCATTACATTATTCCCCGCCACCCCCCAGTGGTATGACAGAATTTATTTACAGAAAAGAATACAGAAAGCACTAAAGCTCCTGGTAGAGGGAGAGAATTCTAGTGGGGAGAGAGAAGCTCTCTCCGTTTCTCTCCCAGTCTTTCCCCATCTCCTCCTTTAGGCCTGCAGTCTCAGGGTATATATAGGTGTATGGGTTCCTTGGCCAGGAAACGAACGAATACAGTCCTTTCCTCCAGGGGCAAGGTGAATGAATGTATCAATGAATGGATACAGTCCATTCATGGAATCGAGGCCTAGGAAATTCACAAGAAATTGACTTAAGCATAGGAAATGGGGGGTTCCACATTTAGTCCTAAGTGTGAAGTGAAGGAGACACCAAGGGCAGGAATCAGGCGATGATAGAAGGGGGCAGTTAGGGTTTCTCCGGAGGGAGAGTGATACAGGGATTCATGGACTGGAACCATTTTATTGCGTGTGACTTGTGTGACTTGATGACATTTCTGAAAAACATAAATCTGATTAGTGTAATTAGTAATAGGCAAAGGTAGAACAGTGTCAGGTCAGAAGCACTTATTCAGTGATGCTAAAAGAAAAGCATATTAGGGTTTTTCTTGCTGTTTCCTAAATAATAACTTCAAACTTTCTTTTGGCTCACAAGTGTAGGTGGTCTGTGGTTGGCTGTCTTCATTGCCTGCCTCCATAGAAGATGGAGGGTTCCAGGACTTTACTGGTGAATGATGTATGCAGGAATCGACTCCTACAACTTTCACAGTAGAAGAAGACAAGATAACAAGAAAGGGGACTTCCCAAGTTGGGGTCAGGGAAGGTGAATTAGAGGGAAGAGTTTTGATCATGACTAGATCTCCAGAAGGGGAAAGTTCCTGTTTTAGTTAGTATGCCCCTCCCCAAACGGGGAGCAGGACTTTCAGGGACGATTAGGGAGGCATGAGAGAACAGCAAGTCATCCCAATTGCAGCTTAGAGGCTGGGAGAAAAATTTGGTAACTGACTGTCCAGACACCCACTGTATAGTTATGGATTTGGGAGATAAAAGACCAGGATTAGAGAGAAGTACAGAAAAGGTTGCTCCAATGTCCAAAAGAGATTTTTTCTCCCGGCGCTCCACTGTAAGGCAAACCTGGGACTCTTGAGGGGTGATGAACAAGCTGGAGCCACGAGAATTTGCCCCGGGCGCTCTCAGTCCAGTTTGGGCTCCAATGGGGTCACTGTCCCAGGAGGCCTTCGCCTCTGGGGACAGGCCACCCTCCAGGGGGCCCCTGTGCACTTCTATGTTCGGGTTGTGCTCCACAGCCAGGCAGCTACCCCAGAACAGCAGGAGCAAAAGCCCAAGAGGTTGCAGCCCGGCCTGTGCATCAGGTCAGCACGGAAGGAGGGAGCAACCCAGCAGAAGTTGGGGCAGTGAGGGCGGGGGGAGCTGCGGCTGAAGTCCAGGGGCTGGAATTGACCTGAAGCACAATCAGAAGCCACCGGAAGGTCAGAAATGTGAGATGATAGGTGGCTTTTGATCTTTCCTTCTTTTCCTTTTTTGGCTTATTTCTATTTTGTGACCAGCGTGGGCTGAATTATGTCCCCCCAAAGCTCATGTGTTACAATCCTATTTCCCATGGTCTCAGGATGTGACAGCATTTGGAGACAGGGTTGTAAAAGTGATAATTAAATTAAAATAATGACACTAGGGTGGGACATAATCCACTATGACTAGTGTCCTTATAAGTAGAGATTAGGACACAGAGATGCTCACACACAGGGAAGACCATGCGAGGACACAGGGGAGGAGCCGGCCATCTACCCACCAAGGACAGAGGCCTTGGAAGAAACCAGCCTTGCTGACACCATCTTCTTAGGCACCTTGCCTCTGGAATTGGGAGAAAATAAATTTCTGTTGTTTAAGCCATCCAGTCTGTGGTACTTTCTTATGGCAGCCCTAGCAAACGCACACAATGACTATTTCCAAGGAGAGAAAAATGTGTACACAACCACATAATTACAGAAAAGAAAAAACACCAGTAAAAATTCTTTGAAAGGATTAGCCAAAGGAGACATCGTCAACATCTTTGAGACTCCAAGTAGAAATGAAAGCTCTCTTTAAAAACTAGCTGTGAGACTAAGAGGAGAAATTATTTTTAAGAAACATGGGTACCCCAAGAGGAACAGAAGTAGGACATTTCAATGGCATCCTGCTTGACTGACAAGGCCAGACAGATACTAATCTCATCGTGACAACTGAACAATGTACAGGACACCTCGCCTCAGAGGATTACATTTGGAGAGAAGCAGGCAGGGCTGTGGTGAATGCGTCCTAGCCACTACCTGTCTTTCTGATGAGTTTCAACACTGCTTTGGAAAAGCCGGTTGAGTTTACAAAGGGCATTCAAGGTTATGAGAAGGCTGGCACCGTAGTAGAACTACAAAGAAAGAGAGAGCAAGAAAAGACTTGAGTGACTCAAACGTTTAGTAGACACTTTCAAAATGACCACTATGGGTAGATGCCAAAATAAAAAGGAGGGGTTGGACCAGGGGCGGTGGCTCACGCCTGTAATCCCAGCACTCTGGGAGGCTGAGGCGGGTGGATTGCTTGAGCTCATGAGATCCAGACCAGCCTGCGTAAGAGCGAGACCCCATCTCTACTAAAAATAGAAAAACTGACGCAAGAGGATAGTTTGAGGCCAAGAGTTGGAGGTTGCTGTGAGCTATGATAATGGCATGGCACTGTACCCAGGGCAACAGCTTGAGACTCTGTCCCCCTCTCCCCCTCCAAAAGGAGGAGTTGTAAAGAAAATATATAATATAAGACACAAAAATGGACTAAGGGGGGGGGCTAAGGAGGTCTGTGTTAACACACATTAGTTCACATTTGGGTGTGTTCAGAGCTGTGTCCATTTGTAGATCACAGACGTGCCATGTCTGTGCATCCTCTTATAAATGTTTCTGTGTATCCACTTATGAATGGAAGGAGACCCACACCACAGCCTTCCATCAGATATGTGTCTCATTAATTGTGGAATTGGATCTTGGAAGAAAAGTTCAGTTGTCCTCTCATCCTGACAGTGAAATCTGAGCTGTACAGATAGAGCCAGTGCAAGGCTGTTAGATCTTCTTTTAATCTGCATCCACCACCAATCACTTTATCTTATTTATTTATTTTTGGGACAGACTCTCACTCTGTTGCCCAGGCTAGAGTGCCATGGTATTAGCCTTGCTCACTGCAAACCTCGGACTTCTGGGTTAATGCAATTCTCCTGCCTCAGCCTCCCCAGTAGTTGGGACTACAGGTGCCCACCACAATGCATGGATAATTTTTTTCTATTTCTAGTACCCACAAGGTCTCATTTGTGCTCAGGCTGGGCGGAACTTCTGAGCTTAAGGGATCCTCCTTCCTTGGCATCCAAGAGTGCTAGGATTGCAGGTGAGAGCCACCATACCCACTTGGCCCCAATCACTTTCCCTCAGAGATTCTCTGGTAAATGCCAGTGACAGCCAATGCTGACTGTTTTTTCCTGTCCTTCTTTTCAAGACCTCTCTTCTTGGTTGTATAAATGCTTACTGTTCCAAACTCCCCTTCCCCAAATGTCTCAGAGGGCTGGAGGGTATTGAGTCTGCCTGGTAATAGGAAAGCTCAAAGGGAATGAAAACCAGATAAGTGATAGTGGTTTGATGATGTGGTCCTGGCTAAGATGCAGTCAGCTTCCATAGGAGTGTGGGTGATGGATGCCTCCTCTGGTGAGCTTCTCTTAGAGAAGAGATACCTGGGAGAGCAGGGGGCAGGGTGAAAATGAAGAGAATGCCCTCACATTCAGAGCAAAATAAAATGTGGTGGGATGCGATGTGTTACCTCTTAGAAAAAAATTGAACCTAAGGAACCAAGGAAATAAGACTCAGAAATCCTGAACACAGTATCCAGAGGCCTTGGGGTAGGCTGACCTTGAGGACAGCTCACATTCCCTTTCAAGTTAGACATACCCTGATGTAACCTTTGCCCTGGATATAGGATATACCTAATGACTTCCTTCTGTGATTAGGTTACAGATGAGTGTTCCTTCCATCTTGCTAGCATTTTCTCTCTCTCTCAGCAATCTACCATACTGGAGAGGCCCACATGGCCAGGGACTGAGGGCGGCCTCCAGCTAACAGCCAGCAAGAAACTAAGTCCTGCCAACACCCACTGAAAAAAACTTGAAAGTGGTTCCTGCCCAAGTCAAGTCTGTCTGACAGCTTCGTAGGGGACCCAGAGCCCAAGTCTTGACTGCAGTGAGTCTGAAGGAGGGGATCCCATTAAACATTCTCAGATTCCTGAGCCACAGAAACTGTGAATTGAAAATGTCATTGTTCTGAGCCACTACATTTTGAAATAATTTATTATACAGTGATAGATAACTAATACAGGCCCCAGCTGAGATTTGTGTATTCTTATACAGACTGAGTCAGAGGCCAGTCTGGTGGCTGCTGCAGCAGCCAGCGCCCCCATCTGCAAAAGAGGGGAGTGGTTTCCAACGTCAACAGTCCCTTTCAGGTCTAAAGGTCTGCAAACATGTGGGCAGACCATACTGTATTTGTAACTAACTATATCCTTGCACTCACACCTAAACATTTCTAGTCATTGTAGATCCAAGGTCAGATTTTCCAGTTATGTTCTGACCCTCAAAGATGGGCATGGAAACTATTTGTAAAATGAGGTGAACTATTCTTAAATCAGCTGAAATGACAAGGAGTAGCTCTCAAACTACTGGATGCAGAAACATTTCTTGAATTCTTGAAATAGCCTCCTTGCCTTGCTCTACTTTTTCTTTTTTTCTCTAGCTCTTACCACCATCCAATGCACTTTATCATGTACTGATTAATTATATTCATTGCATATTGGAATACACCCACATGTACTCAAATTCTGCCAGGCAAAGATTTTTATCTGTTTGATTCACTGATGTATTCCAAGCACCTATGACAGTATCTGGCACACAGCACGTGCTCAATAAATAATTGCTCAATAAATGATTGCTTTTTTGGAGATAAGGTAGGGTGTGGTAAGGAGAGGAAGGTATAAGGATACAAATCACTTTAAACTTTGAACTGTACTGCATTGAAAAAAAAAGTCTAATAAATGACCACTTTGGGTCTTAAGCACCAGTCCTAATCCCTAACACAGAGCTTTCCCAGAGCTGACCCCAGTACAAGTTATTGCTCCCTCAGCCCTTAGAATGTCTGGAGCCCCTGGCTAATTAATCTTAGAGCAGCCTGTTATAAACTGAATGTTTTCCACACCACCAAATTCATATGTTGAGATCCTAATGCTCAATGTGATGGTATTAGGAAGTGAGGCCTTTGGGAGAGCCCTCATGAATGGAATTAATGCCCTTGGATCAGAGGCCAATAGACCTCCCTTGGCTCACACTGTAATGTGCAGCTACAATGAGAAGACCATGGGCTAAAGCAGGAAGCCACCTCTCACCAGATACCACATCTGCTGGGGCCTTGACCTTGAACTTCCCAGTTTCCAGAACTGTGAGAAATAAATTTCTGTTGTTTATAAGCTACCTGGTCTACAGTAGTCCTGAAGACAGCCTCTCCCGGAACCTCAAGTCTGTCCCATCTGCCCCCAAGCTGCCCACACACATGATACTTTTCCATGTGAACCAAGACATGAAAGGTCAGGAAGTACCAGCCCACCTAATCAACCTTAATTGTGAAGTTCTAAAAGGACCACTTGTGACTATGAGTCTGATGATAATTACATACTAAATTAGACACTTTTTTTTTTCTGGTTAGGCTTTACTGCCCTTTTTCAAATAATACAATCCATATTGGAAGAACTCTCCTCTGCTCTTAAGTCTCTGACTACACTCATGTCAGGGCTGGGCACCTGACTCCAGCCCAGCCAGGTATAGCATGGACTCTTCATGGCCTCGCTGATTGGTTCATGGTGGACAGCTAGCCCAGGCCTGTCCAATCAGAGTGTGCATTCCCCATGGTCTTGGTGGTTGCTTCAAAGGGAAACACCTGAGCCAGGCTGGAAAAAAGGATCTTCTTCCATGTCATAGTCATTGGTTCCAGATTCCTGTATGTGATCCAAGTCCAGCTAATAAGACTCATTTCAGGATATTCGTTTGAATAGTTGTGACAGAGTTTCTTTTTTTTTCTTAAGAGGATGGAGAATCACCCTTGATCTCTCAGCCTCTGTATCCCAGTCATGATTCTACTCGATAAAAGAGCCAACATGGAAAGAATGAGGATGATGACATCATTTGAGCGCTTGGATCCAGCAGTGCCTGAAGGTAAGCTTTTCAGTTATGTAAAAAAAAATACTTTCCACTTTCTTGCTTATGCCAGTTAAGACTGAAAGGATCCTGATCCAATAACACAGAGATGATATAGTTTACAAACCAGCCCATCTCATTTGCCATGTCCTGGAGACTAGACAATAAAAAGATGTGTGTGTGTGTGTGTTTGCATGCATATTACTGATGATTAAATTAATGTGGCTTTCTCTATGATAGCATTCTGAATGACACGTTGCCATAGAAGAGGAACGTTTTGGACAGTGATGATCCTATTATCCCACTGACAGAAAGACCCCCCAAAGATGCCAGTTTATCTGGCTTTCGTAACTGTCAGATTCTTGGTGCCACTGAAATGCTTTGTACACCTCCAGAACCACAGCGGAGAGTACTGGATGGGAACTTGCCTCCATCTCCATGCCAAGTCACCCATCCTTTATGCTTTCCAGTCTGCAGGTGAGTTGTGGGATGGTCCCTCTGGCATAAATCCTAGCTCTGAGTAGTGAATGGGTCTTTTTACTTCAGATATGCCTATTAAATATTGGGTTTTCCCAGCTGAAAAGATGAAATACAGCATGTTTTTTACCCTGCACTCAGGCCACACTAGCCCCAGAGTAGGGCTAGATCTGAATAGGCAGAGGGTATGTGACACAGGACAGCAAATGGAAAGTCTGAAACAGTGGTGCTCAGCCCTGGGCAACTGGCGTGGTGTGTGGTCCCGAGAGCTCTCCAATTACACAGCCCTTCTCTCTGTCAGATTCTGACAAGTCCCCAGGGGGCAAATGCTTTGTAAAGCTTTCCTGGGATTCCCTGGTGACCCTCACTCTAGGCTGAGAATCAAAGCTCTGAATCACCTTCCTGTTGATAAGTGTCCTCCTCCAGTACTGCAGACCTTGGTCAGATGGGGCTGACCTTATCTATAAACTACAAATACCTTATCTTCAAAAGGAAGGTATTTTCATGATTACCAAAGTAGTACTATGGTCATTATGGAAGATTGTAAGACAACAAAAAGGATAAAGAAGAAAAAAAATTATCTATAGTACCTTGCTAGTCTCAGCACTTGGACACTTGCTAGAAATGCCCCCAACTCCAGAGTTCCTGGACCGGAATCACCGTGGATAGTCACCATGCACCCCAGAAAGGGTTGGGCATGTACTCAAGTTTGAGAAGCCCTGAGTTATATAGTTCCACAGCTGCATTTGAGTGTATTTCTCTGTTGTGTCTTATACTTTTATTGAAGTTGGGATTAATATTAAATAACCAATATTTTGATCCTTGACATGTAAAGATGACTTTATTTTAGTATTATTCAAATATTCTGTTGGGTGTCCTACTTCTCTCTCTTAATTATGTGCTCTCTCAGCCACCACTTTGTTTGCTTTTGAGATTTTCTGCAAACCCATTTTCTGCTTTCATTCTTGTGTGGAGAATAAACCGGCAGGCAGCACACAAAGGGTTAATGTCCATCAGTTCCTTTAATACCCATCTAAAGACCCCATGGCCACTGCCTGCAGGGCTGAGGTTTTGCCATGTTTGCCATGGGTTTGCTTCATGTTGAGAGATGGACTGAACGATGATTTCTTTTTGTTTGCACGCATTTGTGTATGTGTGTGTGTTCCCTGCAGTCTCCGTGGGTGGCCTCCTGCGGGTGAATGCGCAGTGTTCCCACTGTTGCTTATCCTGAAGCCTTTCCAAACCTTCCTCCCCGCCGACAGACAGCTGGGGGAAAAACATCTCTCCAAAGAGAGAAATAGAAGTAAGCTGCAGAAGAGATTTTTAGCCTGTTCCTGTTTAGGGAAGGTGAGGGGCCCCTCATTTTTAAAGGTCTCTTTTACAAGCCTTCTTTCTTTTTACATGCATGGTTTTGGAAGGTGCCCAAAAGACCCGTCTAGAGTGTCTCTGGGCTGGGAAACAAGAGGTTACTGCAGCAGCTTGCTAGGAGGGACAGAGGGCTGAGTTATCCCTGGGGTGTTTGAGAAAACACTGGGAAAGCCGGGGAAGAGGGACTGGGTGGAGGTGGCACTTTGTAGTGGCTCATCGGCCTGGACTGGACATTAGGCCGCAATGAGGTGAGGTGAGGATGGAATTATTGTCCACCATTCTCCAGGGTCTATCACCTCAGCTGGTATTTCCTCCCACAAGAATAGCACACGCTCTCTCTACAGGCATGCGTGCATGCGTGAACACACACACACACATGCTCCTGGAACTGTTTTCCCCAGCTCTCTCTCTCTCTCACATCTTCACTCCATGTCCTGCCCTGGTCTGGTGTTCTGGGCCTAGCTCCTTTTATTACTTTTTAAAAGGAGTCTGTGGTTTTATGAGGGCTGTTTGGCAGCTGAGGTTGGACTAGGCCCGGTTTCCAAGGCCTGTGGCCCAGTCAGCCCAGGGAACAGGCCAGCCAGAGCTGAGCAGCTGCTCACACAACAACCCTGGACACCCCTTATCATCACTCTCTCCCCTCTGCACTGAGCCCTCCTTGTTCCCCCCTACCCCCAGTGGGTCAGCTGTGAACACTGCTCGCTAGAAATGCAAAAGGTGTTTGCAAACAGCTAGAATGGCTGTACACATCCTCTCAAACTTTGCCATCGATTACCTCAAGCACCTCAATAATACTCAGTAATGGCCTTTGCCCCAATATTCCAGCAGGTAGTCAGCCATAAAAATCTCCTTTCTTGCATCCTTGTCATCCTCCTTCCTCCCCCACCTTCTAGAACCCACAGGCCAGGAAAAAAATACTCAGTACAAAAACTCCCTGTTTGTATCTAAGTTTTCAACGAAGAAGTTCAATGTCCAGGTGAGTAGGCTCTGGATCTAACCACTTTGAACAGAGAGGAATAAAGGACAGAGTATTGGATATGTCTGGCACCCACAGAAACTGGTATCCTGTGGGTGCCCAGCCCAGGCCGCTGCTGGTGGCACTACATGCAGCCTGCCTGCTGTGCCAGCTTCCGTTACCTTGGTCTCGGCCGATCCTGTTCTGAGCCCCATTACAGTCCTTTCTCTCTGCTGAGATGGCCTAGTCGTAGATTTCTCCGGGCCCAGGATGGCCTTTTAGATGTGGATATTGGCCAACTTCTAAAGTTGCTAGAAAAATGTAGGCAGCTTGGCCACCTAAGTAAAAGCCATTGATGGCATTTTTCCCAGCCTCAGCTGAATTCAAACCACTAAACTCTTGTGGTTTCTTTTTTTACGGCCTTCTTAGCTAACAGGACTAGATGCCTTTAAGAAAACATTTCAAAATAACATTTTCAAACCTAGCATTATTTGGTTTTCACTCTGTAAAGGCTACTCTATCATCATTTCTCCACAGCTTTCTTTGGGGTGGTGGGTGGGCGAGGGACAAAGAGTGTAACATGTTAACCAGGAAGAGCACGAGATGTGAAAGAAATAAAAATCTTGTGTTCAAGTCCCTATTCTGCCACCTCAACACAGCCACAATCTTTCTGGGCCTCAGCATCCTCCTCTGGAGAGTGGGTAGAATAACATTATAGGCCTGCTAACTCACAAGATGGTTTTGTGAATGGGTTAGTGTTTGAAAGGGCATTTATATTCACCCCAAAGGGCTATACAGTGTGAGTTATTGTGCTGCAAAAAGTAATTTAAAAGGTGGATGAAGTGTTTCTAGTACTGCAGATATCCAGAGACTTGGCTATCTGGGTTATTGGTGGTTCCTTCATACCCTGCTTATTTTCTCAAGAGTTCAGGCTTTTGGGAGACTTTTTAGCGCAGCAAATGTGTAGAGTAAGAGCTATAGCAACTCACTCTTCACTTATCTGTTTTTGCCTTAAACTATCACAAGACACAACGGTTAAGGATACGGGTGGCATTGTACTCAGATCCACATAACTCTGCCACCTAAGTTGCCTTAGACAAGTTCCTTAGCTTCTCTGAGCCCCGTTTTCTCATCTGTAAAATAGATATAATAAAAATAATACTAATAAATCTCTAGTACAGTTCTTGTGAGATTAAAAGGTGTTTGCAAATTGCTTACCATTACCGTCTCTTGCACATTGGTGAAATGAATGTAAACTGATGATGGTGGTAAATATACTCAATAATTTGAGGGAGAAATTTTCTATTCACTACATAGGAGTTCCCTTGCATTTAGGGTAGGACTTTCTACTGGTCCTACATTCACTCGACAAGCATTTACTGCACACCATCTATGAGTTTGTGGGAGGCCAGAATACGCCACCCCAAAATAGCAAAGGATTATTGAGTTAAAGACCATTAAGAAGAAGCAGATGCAGGAAAGCCCTCTGTGGTCTCTCTACCTTCCTAAAGGCAAGATGTAGATTGATTGACAAAGACAAAAGGTATTCCTGCCTGGGGGAACAAAGGTTAACCACTGAAGACAGCTTCAGACCCTATCTATATGAACAAGCTTTACTAACATAGCTTCTATTTGTCTTTCCACAAGTTGCCTGTAGAGACTTAAATCCTTTTCTTTTGTCTTGTCACTTCTCTAAAACTTTACTATTCTTCATTGAAGATGATTTATAAGCCAAAATTCAAAGCCACTTCTTTGGGAGCTACTCATTCCCTGGGTGTCTCCCATGTACACATTAAATGTATGTTAATAAACCTCTATTTGTTTTTCTCTTGTCAATCTGTCTTTTGTAACAGGGATTCATTCCAGCTAAGAATCTATTAGGGGTTATTTTTCCCTACAGGCCTGTAAATGCCCTTTGGTCCTCTGTAACAAAGGGCTACCACTCTGACCAAGTACTACCCACTTCTTTACTACTGAGAACATGAACTGCAGTGGTCTTCATTGAGGGTAATGGAGGAAGAGTTCGGTGGGGTGCAAGGGATGTGGGAGGAGAGTTTTGGCATTTAGAATAGGTGGTAAACGAGGTCAAAATGATGGGGATTAGCGTTGCATCCAGATACAGGGCAGGTTGCAATTGCAGAGAGACTCAAATGTGGCAGCTGAAAGATAGAAGCTATTTCCCTCTCACCGTGGGAGAGATATTTCCTTGGTTGAAAGGGATAGATGCAATCACCTTTCAAGATCTCCAAATTTACAATCCTGAGACCTTCAATTTAGCTGTTGAGAACTGCAATCTAAAGTGAGACAGATCTGAACTGGCGTGGAACAATCAAAGGAAGGCATATCAGTACATTAAAATTGTTTTTATAATTTTCATCTCCCTCCTCAACCTGATAGTATCAAGTCAAAAATGATCATTATAAACATGTGCTTCTTGTGATTATTGTGGTTTGGGATTGTGTTCCAAGAATATGCATGACAGGGTTGTTAGTCTTCTCAGCCAAATGCACCTGAACTTAGGTTCCTGCATTCTTGTCTGTTGCTCTGTGGAGAAAACAGACAAACATTGACCCAGTAGCATGTTTGGAGCAGTAGCTTATGATTTCAATAGCTTCCATCTGTGATCCACCCACATGATATTCATGTGGGGCATTCAGTACTCTTAACTTGAATTTAACTCAAAACACCATGATTCTTTAGCTCAGATATGGATGGTGTTAACAGGATGGCCACCAAGGTTGTTAGAACCTCTAACACTTGAAGGAATAGAAACATGTCAAACATGTCGGTGCAAACTCAGCCTTTACAAGGTCTAACAATTAAGTTCACAAACTCATCCTAGAAAAAGTGCTACATACCTCATTGCTGAATACAGTCACATTTGAAGTGTTCCCCTTGGGAAGCTATGCACCAGTGTCAGCACCCAGTCTACCCTTCAAAGCAATTTTTGGAGCTGTCTTTCTGGAATAACTATCAGAGCTGTTTTTGCATACCACACAAAACCCACAACAACAATAATGAGCACTACTCAGCAAGATACCCCCACACATTGACATAATCACAGCTCTGAGACTCTTATATACCAAGGTTATAAAACCTTACCATGTTGTTTGTATAGTGCTGCCCACATAAGCACACTGTGGCAAGTTCACTTACTTTATTGTCATTCCTTGTACCATAATAGCCCTTTTTTTCCATAAAAAGAATTCTAAAATTGCTTTGAAGGGTGGACTAGGTGCTGGCATCAGTGTATAGCTTTCCAAGGCGGGTACTTTAAAGGTAACCATAGTGATACTCAGCAATGAGGTATATAACACTTTTCTTAGGACAACTTTGTGAACTTAATTGTCAGGTATATCTGCCAAAAGCAATATAGCATATTGTAGTCCAGGAGAATGTAGGCCTGCCAGACTGGTCCTAAAGTACTGAAGTATTAGACTATGTCCAGGAGCAATGGATATGAAATAAATCGTCTGGGTTTTATTTCAGTCTTGTCACTTAAAAACTTAGGTAGCTCAGTCTCGCTTCATGTGCTAGACACTTGTGCATTGCTAAGACTAAAGGATATAGATGTGATGGACACATAAACACACAATTATAACACACGGTTTGCATTCTAGGTTGGAGGTTATAGAGCTACAGACAAATTGGGGCACAGAAGGTGGGATTTAGTGCTACAGAGCCTCACACATTCTGGTATTTTAGAGTACCCTCTGCTCACTGTAGAGTAAGGCTATCGGTCATGTAAATGCCACCAATGTTGATAATGCAAAAGTATTAGATATTGAGATGACAGAGACAGGGGAGAAGAAGAGGAAAGTATTAAAGGAAGGTAGGCTAATGACTTTATCTTCCAGAGCAGAGAAACAAGATATTGAATCTTTAGTTGGTCGAAAATAAATAATGGTGTAAATAATACTGCATTTACACACAGAAATAACAGAACAACCAAAATAAGGCTGTATCTTTACTGGCAGGAAGAATTAAGGAGGGGTGGAGGAGAGACTCAAGTGAGCTGAAGTCAGTAATGGTGTCTAAAATGGATGGGGTGATAAGAATAGAAATGTATTATTTAGAGAAGTGGAAAGAAACCCTTAAAAGGGTTAAGAGTGTTTGTTTCTAGGGAGGTATTAGGGTTTCTTAGTTACTCTGCCTGATAAACTTTGGTACTGTTGGATTTTTAAGTCCAACAGTTAGAATTGGATTTAATGGCAAGTGACAGAACACCCAAAATAACAGCACAAAACAATTGTCCTCTCATGTAAATTTAGTTCAGGGCTGAGCAGCCCAAGACTTCTATGGTGGCTTTGCTCTATCAAATCCTCAGGACCCCAAACTGCTTTTGGGTCACAGCTCCCAAGCCTGTCCCCAGTCTGGTCCTTGCCTTCAAGTTCCAAGATGGCTATGTTTGTGTTTCAGGTAGCAGAATGGAGGAAGAGATGAAAAAGAAGGCAAACCATACATAGGCCCTGGTATGCTCCCTCTGAGACAGCGGTTCTCAACCTGTGGGTAGTGACCAATGCAAATACATCCTGCATATCAGATATTTGCATTATAATTCATAACAGTAGCAAAATTACAGTTACGAAGTAGCAGTGAAAATAATTTTATGGTCGGGGGTCACCACAACATGAGGAACTGTATTAAAGGGTCGAGGCATTAGGAAGGTTGAGAACCACTGTGAAGGGTCCAAGAAGCTGTCACATGATTCTTCCTTTTACATTTGATTGGCCAGAACTTAGTCACATGGTGATACCTAGCTGCAAAGGAGCCTGGGAAGTGTAGTTTTAACATTAAATTTCCATGTACCTACTTTATAATTCTATTACTATGGAAAATATATATTGTGAGACAATTAGCCATCCCTACAAAATTCACCTCAATATAAATAACTCTAAAAATCACGAGCATTAATTGTATAATTTTTCAACTTCTCTATATATCTGAAAACTTTTATAATAAAATGTTGGGAGAAAATAGGTTTAGGAAGGGGGAAAAAGCAATTATGTTTAAAACTATTTTTGAAATTCACAGTATGTCCTGAGAACTTGGTTTGGCTTATCCCTCTGCTCTAGTCCTCAAATTTCATTCAGAACTCCTTGAATTCTTCACATTCTGACTCACTTCTTACTCTCACACCCCTCCCCCTCGACTTCCCCGCTCCTTTATTTTCTGCCTTCTATCTGGGTCTGTGCCTGGGTCTTCATACCTGGCTACCTTGGGTATGCCCTGGCCTAAGGATGAGAAAGGAAGAGTCTAGGCCTCCTTGGCCCAGCCCACCAGGTTAACTTCCTGGGCAGGCTCCCCTCCCTCTTGCTTAGTCTGAGGTATTAAGGACAGTATTTTGTTCCAAAACTTGGAATGAAAATTTTTCCTTTCTTCTTCCCTTCCTCCTTCCTTCCATCCCTCCCTTATTTGTTTTGTGCCACTTAGCATTTAGCAGCTATAGTATAGCTTATAGAATGATGAAAGAAAACAGTGCAATTTCTAAGATCCCCTCTAGAACAATCAGCATAACTAAATCTCACACATAGGTCACAGTTGAGGTTGTGGTCATTGGTTCATTCATTCAACAAGCATTCAATGCCTGCCACCAGTTAGACACCACAATGGCTCTGCTTCATCCTAGACACCAAACTTTTGGGAAGCAACTTAGTTTCCAAATGAAAACTGTAACAGGGTTCACCATTACACTATTACATCATCTTCAGGGTGGCAACTACGGCTGACTCGCCTGATTAGAAATCCTTTTGGTAATTCAGTAACTGAGCACCTTGGATGGGGGCCAACGGGCCTGCAGGAGCATGCCCCTTCTTCTGCAGTGACTGATGCTGAGAGCCGCATGCCATTACTCAGCTCAGACCACCTGCCCCTACTCATCACACAAACACCTCACGATTTGACCTTGCAGGTGTGTTTCATGCTTGGCAAAATCTGCAGGCAGCATAGCATACAGGCTAGTGCTCTCTCTTTTCTCTCAGTTAGACACAACCCAGTTTCTTGCATAAATAGTTCATTCATTTATTCCATGTCAACAATCACCATTTAATTTCTTTATACTCTCAATTAAATGACTTTGGGTAACTCCTCACTGCCTAGATGAGTCTTTTCATTATGTTCAAACTTCCCATGCTATCTTTTCCTTTATATTTTGCCCTAGAAAGTGACAGTTAGGAAAATATATAGTATGTGGCTATTGTGCAGTGTTTTCTGCCTAATATTTCTAAGCTTTCATTTCCCTGGAATTCACGAAGGAGTTGAGAAGAGAGAAAATAAGAAGGGAATGGGCAAAACAAAGCCAATTGTTTGACTAAAAAATAGAAGGGATTGCAGTCTCTTTACTGAATATTTCCTGCTGGGACCAACATCTTGAATTGTTCACATTGTTTTGACTCTGTAGGTTATATCAGTAGATGATGAAGAATGATTAGAAGGGTCCCTAACACTTCTGCCCTGGCCATCTGGCCTAAGTGACACTGCCGGTTTCTTCATGCACTTGAAAATAGGTTAGAATCAGGTGCCCTTAGTGTGAATCAGGATAGATCAATTGTCCTGCTATATCTTAGTAATTTCTTTATAGAGAACGGGACAGAATTAATAATAACGATAATAATAATAATTCAGGGCCCTTCCCCCGGCTTCCTCAGAACTCATGGGTGTGGGAGTGCTAAGGACCAGCCCCCTCCCTCATTCACTCTCAGGGATGGAGTGGTGGTGGCCTTTCTTGTTAATGCCTTTGGTATAAACTGGCAAGACATATGAGAAGGAGCCTCTCTAAGTGCATGCAGGTGGCTTCTTGCCTCGGGTAACGAGTCTCATTGTCCCTTTGTGTCCTCACATTCAGTTAGTCTCTGGCAAAGCAATAAGTGACACTGTAGAAAAGGCAGAAGGGCAAATAGGGATCCCTAAACAAAGAAGGTAGTTTGGGAGGAAGAAAAAAAAAAGGAAAGAAAATCCCTTGAAACCTCTTAAAGGCAGCCAACCCTAAGCATGTGAAAGAGACAGTCTCTTTTATTTTACAACATCAAGTGGAATTTACTTTCTGGTCTTTTTTTTTAAAGGAGATTTTTGTGGCACAGGCAAAGCTCCTCCAGAAATTGAGACTGTGGGCATTTTAAATGTTCTTAGCTGACATTTCAGACTACATTTTAATAATACAAGGTGTACCATAAAAGCAAGAAGAGCAACGGTCAAACAATGCTTTGGGTGGAATGGCACCCTTCTCAAAGGAGCACACAGTGATTTATGAGCCTCATTAATTCACAAGGAGAGCACTTGATCCTCTGAATGGGCAAGCAGTAACGACTATCCTTCTCAGCAGATGAGGAACCAAAGATTCAAGTGATGCCTTCAAAGCTTCCGGTGTCTCAGCCCAAATGTACAGAAACATTTGGCCAGGCTGATCCTGTGCAGTCTTGCACCCAAGTTGAAGGGGTAGGCTACGGCATCACTGTCCCAGCCTCTTGCCATGGCCCTTTCTTAGCTCTCGGTCAGTAACTCAGGGAAGACACCAGGTCTGGGAGGAGAAGGTAGTGGCTTTACTGCTGTGGCAATTCAAACCTAGGCCAAGATTCTTCTGCCTGGAATCCTCCTGTGTTTCACAACTCCATATCTGCTGCCAAATCTAGCTTTGTAACTTTACCTGGCTTCATTAAGTTCTTAAAACCTTGGTTTCTTGATTTATTAAGTTGGACCAATAACACCTACTTTCAAGACGGTTGCAAGAACTTGAAAAAAATTCGTAAAGCACACAGCGCTGTGTCTCCCATATGGGAGAAATTCAAAACATGTTGGATTTACATATTTTTATTTTTTTAAATAAGCGGATATAGTGCTCTCTTGCTTTGCAAACATCAGACAAGACTGCCCTTAACGTAAGGTTTAAGCTCGTTTTACTTGTAGGGGAAAAATGTGATTTTCACCTCTCCTTTCACACTGTGGTCCCCAATCCCTGGGGCAGGACCAGTTGTACCACTCTGTGGCCTGTTAGACTAGGCCACACAGCATCATCCCCCAAGCTCCACTGTTCGTCCTATTCTGCACATCCCCAGGGAAAAATCATCTTCCATGAAACTAGACCCTGGTGCCAAAGGGGTGGAGACCACAGCCGTAACAGACGCACACACACTCCCCCCAAATCCCTCCAGGGAGAGGCTGATTACACTTTTTGCAGTTTGTGGCAAGTCCAGACTTTAAAAAAATAGAAGTACTAGGGTGGCTCCTGTGGTTCAAAGGAGTAGCCCCGTATGCTGGAGGTGGTGGGTTCAAACCCAGCCCCGGCCAAAAACTGCAAAACAAAAAGAAGTTCTATAAAACAATGAGCAAAATTTACTAATCATGTGGTTACAACTTCATGAAGGGAGCTGGTGCAGCTAGGTTCACCTCCTGAAAAGAAAGATTTCATCCCAAATTTCTCTCAGCAATAGACATAAAATGCTTACATTGAACTAGTGTCAGGACCACTGGCTCTTGAGGCAGACAGACCTAGGCTTAGCCTCCCCAAGCTCCGTATTCTCATTTGTAAAACTGGAGATGGTAGGTGATACTAACCTCTATCTCACGGCTTCGTGTAAGAGTGGAAATAGTGAAAGCAGAAGGCTCCACTGTTGTGGGCACTGCTCAGGAAGGGCAGCCACAGAAGCCCATGAACATTGTGTGGAGGATGGGACAGCTTGCAAACTCAGTACAGCCAAGGTTTTCCTCTAAGTCCAGCTACAGAACTTGCAGAGACTATTTTTGAGTGTACACCATGTTCAGGCTCCTGAAAGAAAAGAACCTGAAACATCTAATTAGCTGGAGAGAAAACACAGAAACACATGGAACCAACTTCAACCATCTCCAACGGGTGGAGACGGTATTCATGGGTGGATGGAGTTGGTAAAACACTTTACAACGGCTGCTGGAATTTAGGTTTCAGGACTTCATCTTGCCTTTTTGGTTTTTTTTTTAAACCTTTGAAGCATTTTGTAGGGACTGAAAATATTTAAGGATAAATGTTTAAATGCAATGTTTTTGGCAGAGACAGAAAAATGGTCATTCGGAATCCAGGTTTGACTTGGACAGGGAGTGACTTAAAAAAACATCAAGACGACAGAAATTTATGAAAATTGTATTTACTCAAGGCTGAAGAGAAGGGTTCTGTCTGGCCGAAAAGTGATGTCATACCGATTAAGAGAGAAATACTGAAAGGATGCATTAGGGGGTGTTTCCCAAAGTGTGTTCCATAGGACACAAGTCTCATGAGATGCTTGGTGACAGAGGGGTTCTATGGTCAGGTAAGTTTGGGAAACTGCACATGTACATACAAAGGCTTTCAGAGAAGCCAAGAAGCAAAGAACTCTCTTCAAGGTAGACCCCGCCCAGGGCTTCTGAAGAGCTGTTTCTCCTTTATTGCCTCAGAACTGTGATGTTTTGTTCAAGAGAGACGGGGCCCAGCCCCAGTGAATGAATTAGCATATTCGGTGGCACTCATAGGACTTGCGGTGCTCGTGTCAGCAATGAGTAGGGGAGGGCGTTTCATCCGACCAATGAAACTTGCAGGGGGGGTGTCTTTGTGGGCTTCTGGAATAAAGAGGGCAAGGCAGGGACAGCATACTTCCTTTTTGACACCTCTTGCTTTCTGCATGAGAATATGACACCTGGAGCTGTTGCCACCATCCTGTTACCATCCGGGGAGCCACGTCAGTGGGGACAGGACGTGCCTACCCACTGCCCTGATACTGCTGAGCAGCCACTGAGCTAAGCTCTCCCGGCGTGGCCCACCTCCAGGCTTCTTGCCAATGTCACGTCCTTAAGGCTTGAGCCACTGGTGTTCGGGGATAGGATGTGGCGGAAAGGAGGCGCCCTGTCCTTCCCAGTTTGAGCTGTGACCACAGAGTCCATTTTGCGGCGCTCCAGCGGCTTCCGTCCCCAGCTTACGGCTACAGGAGCGCGCTGGGGAGAGGCTGGCGGGCGGGGAAGGGGGGGGCAGGCGGCCCGGCCCCCACTCCCCTGCTGACTCGGAGCAGGGCCTTAGTTTTATCATCTGCAAACCAAGGGCGGACCCACATCCGCTCTCCGGTCCCTGCAGGCTCTGAGCTCTCGGCACTGTGCGCCCGGGACCCCGGGCACCCGCCCTCCCCCTGCCCGGCCCCTTCCCGAGTCTCCGCATTCCCAGCATTTTAAATCCCTGTACTCTTTAAGAAGACAGCAGCTCTGAAAATTTTAGGGATCAGCCAATATTATAACGTATGTCTTTTAGGTTCGCCTTGCCCTGGCCTGCTCGCCCTTCCTGGTCTGCGGAGGGAAGGAAGGGCCAGGTGGCTGTGGACTCTCAGCGTCCACGGGGCGTCGGTGGGAGCGGCGGAGGGAGACCCGAGCCTTTCGGGTTGCTGGCGGTCGCCGGTTCAGTTCGTTCCCAGGCCCCCAGGCCTCTAGTTACCAGGCCCGCGGCCCCGGGTTTCGGTTTCCCTGGCCCCGCGGGCCGCACCTGGGCTCCCTGCGGTGGGGCAGACGACACGGGAGCCCCCCACGCCCACCGCGCTCCCCAGGGTGGGCTCCGCAGCCTCTACTCTGCAGGAGCTGGCACTTAAGTCCTTTGTCAGCTACAGCCCTTCCGGGCTCTAGAGACTGAGGACTGTCTCCTGTAAACAGCTCTTCGCTCCTACAGCAGCCGCTTTTCCCATCCAGAAAGGAAGGACGATGAAATGATACAGGGGGTTCTTTCTGGAAGATTTTCTGACCTATATATATGGGCAGAGGGTGGGAGAAGAGGGATGCAAAGAGCCATGAAAAGAGACCCATTCCCTGCTTTTGCTCAGTTATCCTAAAAACCCAAGGAGCTGTTTTTCTACCCTGATTCTTAGGGAGGTCGACATTGAGGCTGGAAAAGGAGGAGAAACCTGTCAGGGCACACACAGCTGGAAGTGACTGAGGTAAGATTCAAACTCAGGCCTTACTGACCTCAAAGCCACCCTCTGACTCTGCCTGGCATAGTGCCCTCTGCTTCTTGGACACCCCTGTTTGGCTGGGCAGTTCTCCCAGAGCTTGTTCTAAGTTTGTGAATAGCTTTCAGAGTTACACAACCAAGAGATCTATAAAGATTTTCAGATTTAATATGCTCAACAAACTGACAGTTTGGATTGGGACTGCTGGGGACATGAGGAAATGGAGTGGAAGAAACCAAATGTGGGGTGCCCAGAATGTAGTCAGGTCAGGGGTTTGGGCTTGGGAGAATTGGCCCCCCTTGGAAGAGTGATTCTGCAACAGCTTCTTGATGAGGTGGCTTCCCATGCAACCTGGTGAGGGCTCCAGCCTGATGATCTTGAGCAGTAACAGCTTAGGGAACAAATGACCTCACTGGCTGAGGCCATCCATCTGGGCTTCTCAAGAATGCAGGAATAATTTTAAAAGGTGGCAGGGCACAGACAAGAGGGACAGAGGATTCCCTATAGGAATCCTGAGTTGATATCATCTGTGACCTCCAAGATGGGAACTGGTCTGCAGAAATTGCACTTTTAATAGTCAAGCAAGAATCAGCATGCTTTTGTGGGCCTAACTGAATTTCCAATGGATCAGCAGAAAAGTCAACAAAAGGTTGTGTTTCTTGTTCTAATCCTTTTACTTATTCCACCAAATGGTTGTCAGATGTTTAACCACACTGAGAGTCAAGGAAAGCCCACACCAGGAAGGCTAAACTTTTGGCTGCTGCAAGGTGTCTTAAAAACAGTGGTGTTACTTATGGCTCTGGAACCAGTTGAAAAGCCTGGAAAGAGAGCCTGTGTGCTTTATGCTGCCTGGGGACAAGGTGGGAGGAAAGAGGAATAAAAGGCCTGCTTGTTGCTGGATAAAAAGAGGCAGTATGAAAATCCATGTTCCCTTAAGCACAGCTCTGAGTTACACATGCTTTTCTCCCTGCATTGGGAAGCGCTGGTGACCTGCAGAAGGAGCCTGGAACCGCTCTTACAGCAATACTGCCTTCTAATAAGGAACAAAAGTAATGTTTTGATTCCTGGCATTCATCCAATTGCTGCCTGCAAATTCAGTAGAACTTCCATAGTTGACCATCTCTCTGCATTGACCACCTCCTTAAGTTGACCTAATTTGCACAGACTAGACATGCACCATGCGTATGTGTCAGTACAGTAGGCCTAGTTCCTTATGTCAACCATCTCCGCATGTTGACCACTTTGCTATAGTCCCTTAGGTGGTCAACTTACAGAGGTTCTGCTCTAGCTTCTGCTTATTTCCCAACTCTGATCAATTGGTAGTGGGTTCTTAGAGCGTGTATTGAGAAGGCTCCTGAAGTCTCTTGTGGGCTCAGAGTTTAGAGTGCAATGATCCATTGGTGATCCCTGCCATGGGTGTTAACAGGGGAAGGAGTCAGCACATAGGCCAATGTTTGTCTTGGACAGGACAGTGGTAACCAGAAAGGTTTTAGAGATACATTGCATGTTTATAAATTCTGTTGTGACTTTCGTAGGTAGGCCTTCAATTGTGTACCTTAATTATATCTGGACTATTTGAAAGGGAAGAAAAGGTATAGCCTCTTTATTTTCTAAAGGGATCTAATCTTCCTTGCAAATACTTACCTTGCAGGGTAGCTGGAAAGGATGGGTTTCAGGGAGGGGAGGGAGACAGTTGGGACTTATTTTCATTTGTCATTTTTTTTTCTTTGTATTTTAGTTTCTTCTTGTTTAAACAATCTTTTGGGGGGAGTTGGAGGAGTAATTTGGTCTTTCTTATTTCCTCTTCCTCACCTTGCTCTTCTTAAGAGGGTACTGGGTCTATGGAAGTGAGGAAAGGGGATAAACATGGCTTTGTGGCTGAGGGAGGAGTCTTAGACCACCTGTTTGGGAACTCATTGTCTGGCCAGAGCTGCTGAAGCTGTTGTGCTTAGAGTTCTGAGAGTCACCTGTGATTTGTCATCTGGCCTGGTGGAGCCCTGTGGTCCTCCTTGACTTGGCCTCGTCTCAGCCTTCCCTGAGGCCCTGAGCCCTTCTCAACTTCAGCCTGGGCTTCCTTCAGGCCCCTGGCTAGGATACATAGCTGGCTGTGGGCAAGGTGGTGGTGGTGTCTCAGGATTTTGGAGCTTCAACAATATAAAACTTCAAGTTTGTACTGCGTGAAGCAATGGGAAGATTTATTATCTTACATAACAAGAATCCCAAAGGTAGGCTGGACTCCAGGAACACTGTGGCCACCAAGTAATAGGCTCTTTCTTCCCTACTTCTCTCTTTATTCTGAAGCTGCCCCCCTCCTCAAACCTCAGTGGGGAGGTGACTGCCTGTGTAAATCAGCGTAGCTTACTTTCTTATTAAGGGCCATCAAAAAGTAACTGAAACTTCTCCCAAAGCAGAGATAGTTAGGTTCCCTCTCTCCCTTCCTTTTTTTTTTTGGCCAGGCCTGGGTTTTATTTTTTTCTTATTAAATCATAGCTGTGTACATTAGTGCAATCAAGGGTACAATGTGCTGGTTTCATATACAATCTGAAATGGTTTCATCAAACTATTTAACATAGCCTTCTTGGCATTTTCTTAGTTATTGTATGAAGACATTTGTATTCTGCATTTAGTAAGTTTCGCCTGTACCCTTCTAAGATGCACCATAGGTGTGTCCCCACCAATTACCCTCCCTCCATCCCAACCTCCCTTCTCCCCTCCCCTCCCTTGTCCCTTTCCCCACATTCTTGTGCTATAGTTGGGTTATAGCCTTCATGTGAAACCTATACATTAGCTTCATACTAGGGCTGAGTACGTTGGATACTTTTTCTTCCATTCTTGAGATACTTTGCTATGAAGAATATGTTCCAGCTCCATCCATGTAAACATGAAAGAGGTAAAGTCTCCATCTTTCTTTAAGGCTGCATAGTATTCCATGGTATACATGTGCCACAATTTATTAATCCATTCGTGGATTGATGGGCACTTGGGTTTCTTCCATGACTTAGCAATTATGAATTGGGCTGCAATA
>CAUYON010001835.1:0-26461 GCA_963573935.1 Arctocebus calabarensis
ATTTTATTAAACATAATTGTGTACATTGGTGCAATCATAGGGCAGAATGTGCTTCATATACAATCAGAAATATTTTGATCGTACTGTTAGAGATAGCCTTCATGGCATTTTCTTGATCACTATATAAAGACATTGATACTCTTACATTTAATAAGTTTCACCAGTATCCTGATAAGATGCACCGTAGGTGTGTTCCCACTACTGAGGTGCCTTTAAAACAATTAGAGTCACTTAAGGTAGGTACTTAATAACTCAAAGGAAGTTGCAGATAATTCTGCAACTCCCTCCTTGCAGTCACTGTCTCATCTACAAATAGTCTGAAAAATGATAGGGTCTGATGGATTTTCTTTTTTCCTTCTGACAAATAATGGAGCATTATGTTTCTATAATTATCCTGAAATGTTTTAGTGATACAACCCAGAATCATGTCAGAGTAGCTGAAAGCGGGTTTACAACAGAATTCCAAAATAGCAATGATCTTCTGGAGGAATTTGGCTATACCTAGAAAAACAACAAATATTTAAAAGCTCTTATTTTAGTAGCTAAACTCAGATCATTCGGAGAACTTTAAGAAAAGGTAGCACATGTCTAAAACTATCTTTACAAATTAATAAGGAGGTGCAAGGTGAGAAGTAGGGTGAGGGCCTCAAAACTCTATAAAGGAACAGGCCTAGCTAAAAATAACAATAACAGTCACTATGTGTAATTGCTAACCAGGAGTCACATACTGAGTAGTCATAAAGATTCTTAACTCTCTCTCTCCATAGATAATATCACCCTTTTGAAACCTAAAGGTAGTTTCTGAGATGTCTCCCAGGTCCTGCATTCCCATAGACTGCCTGACCCACCCAGACCAGCAGCCCATGCCAAGAAACCGACTCAATAGGAATCAAGACCCCAACAACTGAAGCACGATTTCTACAACCCTATAATTGTGCCCCAAACCTAGCCAATTAGCAAACCTAATCGCCTAATCCTTGGCTGACCGAACAATCCTTAAAACTCTATCTTCTAAATTCTCAGGGAGGTTGATTTGAGAAATCCCCCTATCTCCCCACTTAGTATTATGCAGAGTTAAACTCCCCGCTTTCTCCCTGAATCAGTTTCCTCTTGGGCAGAAGGCAAACGAACCCAGTTGCATGGCAACACATCCTACGACGTCCTATACATGACCAGATTCTTGACTAGCTAGCCCTCTACAGAGCAGAGATGGTAGACTCTGCTGTTAGAAGTTTGGAATAAACATTTTGCAAATCTGAAGTTTTATTTTGCCAAATTTTCATGTTTTCATTGGAAAAACCTCCAACTCAGCATTTTCGATATATTTATCTGTAAATTGCATATTTTATGATTGTATAGCTCATTGAATTTTACAAAAAAATATGTAAACATTATCTTATTAAATCTACAAATGCCTCAATTAAAGCAGCAATTATTATAACAGAAAAAGAGAACAAAGCTCAGAGACATTAGGGAAACTGTCTCAGTTCACTCACCCAAAGGGTTGGCGTTTGATTCTAGGGTTTCTAACTCTGAATCCAATGTTCTTTTCATTATAACTTTTTTTTTCACCATCTACTCAATAATTGATGAAGGAATATTTTGATAGTTAAAGAAATGCATTATATTGGCTCGGCGCCTGTGGCTCAATGGGCTAAGGCGCCAGCCACGTACACCTGAGCTGGCGGGTTCGAATCCAGCCCCAGGGCCCACCAAACAACAATAACGGCTGCAACCAGAAAATGGCTGGGCATTGTGGCGGGCACCTGTAGTTCCAGCTACTTGGGAGGCGGAGGCAAGAGACTCGCTTCAGCCCAGGAATTGGAGGTTGCTGTGAGCTGTGATGCCATAGCACTCTACCCAGGGTGACAGCTTGAGGCTCTGTGTCAAAAAAAAAAAAAAGAAAAGAAAAAGAAATGCATTATAGGGCAGCACCTGTGGCTCAAGGGAGTTGGGTGCTGGCCCCATATGCTGGAGTTGGTGGGTTCAAACCTAGTCCTGGCCAAAAACTGCAAAAAAAAAAAAAAGAAAAAGAAAAAGAAATGCATTATAAAAATAAAAGTTAGCATTTTATTTATTTTTATATAGGTTATGCCATTTAAGGTCATAGTAATTGGACATATCATCTCAGATGATATCTTTCTAATATTATTAGTAGTGATTCTTTGTAGGAATTATAAGAAATATGTAGGAACCTATGCAAACTATTCATTAAAACAGAGATCTTTAAACTAAATTATGAAAAGCCATCCTCTACACAGTAGCAGAATCTCAGTTTTTTATTGTTGTTTACAACGATGTTTGATATTGAATGTTGCTTACATTTCCAAATCTTAAAATTGCTACTTAGTTAAATCTTAGTTGATAGGGTTATTAAGAGTTTACATCAGTTCTCGAGGTTTTTGAAGTTGGAGAGCAGGTTTCAGCATTAGCTTAACCTTTAAAAAGTGAGCAAAGGGTATCTTCCTGCTCATGCAATAAGTGCTATGCTAAAATAACCCGAAACTCTGTCACTGGAAACATAGAGAAATGCACAGCAGATTTAAGCAAACATTTTAAAAATATAGATCTGAGATTGCCAGATTGAAACGGAATTTCTCAGGTGTTTGGGGAAAAAATAGGAGTAACAGAAAACATTGAGAGAATGGTGTGAGGAGTTGGTGCAGGTGGGGGAAGGGGATGAAAGTGGGGGGGGTTGGGCAGTTGGAAAGGATGGAGATCAATAACATACAACAGTGAGGCTTAATAGGGATAATTTTGGCCTGAAGAGAGAGACATTTGAGATTGTCTAGAGACATTGTTTTGTTTGCTGTAAGTGTGGGCAACAAAACTTTTGATTCTAACTTTTATGATTTGTTCGACATGCCCAGGGCTGTACTCAGGGCTCATTATTCTCATTATTCCCCTCTGGGCACTGGGTCTTTTCTCACGAACATTAATTAATGGTATTAATGGCATGCAATTGGAAGAATCTAGGAATTCTGCTAAATATCCTACAATACACAAGGAAGCCCACACTGAACAAAGAAGCATGTGACCCAAAATGTCCATAGTACTCAGGTATCCTGGCCTAGACACTGGGGGTGTTATGCGTGAAGGGATAGCAAGCAAAGATGTTCATCCAGAGGGGTGGATATTTAAAACTGAGTCCCCCCTCTAAAGGACATGCTTACTCCCTTACCACCTAACTTGAAGAAAGATCCAATAAAGAATAAATAAATGAATAAATAAAGAAATAAAAATCAAAGGATTTGTTAAGGAAATACTTCATTCTTTTCCTCTCTGCTTGCAATGGTGGGATAAGAAATATTTCTGTAAGTCTAAGCAATCTCTCAGTTTGTGATTCATATTTACCAAAATCATACCTGGGTTCTAAACGTTTAGAAAATAAAATGAATGTTGATTCTGGGTAGGTGATATCCCTTGAATTTCTTACAGAGGTAAATACAAAATCTCTCTGACAGGACAGTTTTATAATCTACACTTACAATAAAAATTTCAAAAGTTAAACAATGCACCAGAAGGGAGCATTAGTAGACTCAATTAACAGTAACGTTAAGGCCTGAAACACTCGCAATAATAAAATAATCAAAAAGGGAGCACACACTAATTAAGTTTCATACAACCAAAATATTTTAAAAGTAATTAAACTCCTATGAAAATGCAGACACTATAAAAAACAATAAGTGGATCTGCAAAAGAGAAGCAAATCAAATTTCCAGAAATAAAAACTAAAGTCATTGGAATAAAAAATTTAATCAACAATTTAAACAGCAAATTAGATACAAATGAAGAGAGAATCGTAAACTGAAATAAACATATGAGCAATTAACCAGAATACAGAGCAGATGGGGAAAAAAATCCAGTAACACTGGAAAATATGAGAGTTTGAGAAACATGGAATTTAGGATAAAAAAGAATCCAAATCTATATAAAAAGAATTTTGAAAGAAAGGCTGGAGAATGGGAGAGAGACAACAGTCAAAAGAGATTGAACTTCCACTTGGTAATGGTGAATTAGGAAATCTGTACATGAAGTATGGAAGAAGTCTATCTAGCAGTCTGAAAGAGCTAGCATGTTCCTGATGGAGAGGCAAGTTCAATCACCAAAAGGCTGAGAGTATAAAATCTTTTTAACAGTATATATTTCCATTTTCCCTCCTTCTAGGCTGTTGGTGTCACATGTTTTACTAATATGTATATATGTTACAAATCTTACTATGTGCTGTAATTTTTGTTTAAATGATCATCTTTTTAAGAGTTTTGGGTAACAGAAAAATAATCTCATATGTTTCTGTAATCGTATATTTTAGGTGTCATCACAAATGTTACCATTTCCAGTGATTTCATTAAATTTGGAAAAATTTCAGCCATTATTTTTTTCCAATATTTTTCCGCTCAGCTCCCCATCTGCTTTGGGAATCCACTTGTACATACGTACACTTAGCAGCTGGTAGTTGTCCCACAGCTTGCTGCTTTATTTTTCTTTTTAATCTTCTGGTTTTATTACCCTCAGTGTGTTTTAGTATGGGTAGTTCCTATTACTACCTATCTCCAGATTCACTAAATTTTTCTTCTGCAACATCTCATTAACCATTGATCCTATCTAATGTCTTTTTTAAAAGAATTGTCATAAGCATCAGAACTTTCATCTCTAGCAGCTTTATGTGTGTCTTAAGCCTTATATGTCTCTACTTAGTTTTTTGAATATATGGATGCAGTTCTATTACCTATTTTAAGAACTTTGTGATTTTAAAATTTTCAATAGTTTCAATTATTTAATTATTTTCATTATTACGGATCATATTTTCTGGCAATTTTTGATGGGAGGTCAGATATTATACATTTTGTTTTCTTGAGTACTGAATATATTTGCATTTCTATAAATGTTCTTTGTTTTTGTTCTGGGATGCCATTAAGTTGTTTTAAAGGAGATTTATTCTTATTAGACAAGCCCAGGGCTGTGCTCAGTAAAGGACTCATTATTACCTGCTAATCTTTTAGCAGGTAATTTTTCCCTCCTGTTTCCCGTCTGGTAGCCATTTTCTTGCATGTGCTGATTACTGCTCGCCCAAAATATTTGAGGAAGACTCTCTGCACATCTATGATTTGTGCTGCCGCCCAACCAGGTTCATCTGCCCACTGCCCATGGGGAAACTGATACCCAGAGATAGCAGGGTGTACAGCTTTTTATTCTTCACAGCACTAAGCAGAGAGATAAGAGGAACTTCTCAAATCTGCCTCTGCAAGAATCTGGCAGACAGGGTTTTAAAGAATAGTTTGTCAGGCAGGAGATTAAGTAATTAGGTTTACTAATTGGCTAAGTGTGGGGCAAAACTATAGGGGTGTGAATCATCTTCTTGTGTTGCTTCAGTTCCTGGGGTCATAATTCTACCTGATTAAGTTTCTTGGTATAGGCTGAGAATGGTGACTCACACCTGTAATCCTGACACTCTGGGAGGCTGAGGCAGGTGATCCCTTAGAGTTCAGGAGATTGAAAGCAAGAGCAAGACCTGGTCTTTAGTAAAAATAGAAAAATTAGTCAAGCATTGTGGCAGGCACCTGTAGTCTCAGCTCTTTGGAAGGCTGAGGCAAGAGGATCACTTGGGCCCAGGAGTTTTAGGTTGCTATGAGCTGTGATGATGCCAGATGCCAAAGTAAGACTTTGTCTCAAAAAAACAAAGAAAACCCAAAGCTTTTTGGTATGGGTAGCTAGGCTGGGCAGGGAAATGGACGGTATCTTAGAAAAGACCTTTAGACGATAAGTGGCTGGGTTCATCTCTTGGTTCTCTATTCTGTTCAATACATCTACTTCTCTATTTTTGTGCCAGTACCATGCTGTTTTGATCACTATAGATTTATAGTATTGCCTGAAGTTTGGTAGCATGATTCCTCCCAATTTGCTTTTTTTTGTTTTTTTTTAGAGACGGAGTCTCACTTTGTCACCCTCGGTAGAGCATTGTGGCATCACAGCTCACAGCAACCTCCAGTTCTTGTGTTTAGGTGATTCTCTTGCCTCAGTCTCCCAAGTAGCTGGGACTATAGGCACCTGACACAATGCCCAGCTATTTTCTTTTTTTGTTGCAGTTCGGTCAGGGCTGGGTTTGAACCTGCCACCCTCGATATATGGGGCCGGCACCCTACTCACTGAGCCACAGGCACTGCCCCCATCCTGATTTGTTTTGTTTCTGAGTAATGTCTTGGTTATTTGCACACCTTTCACCATTAACAAAAATTGATTCTTACTGGATAAAAGACTGAAACTTAAGACATGACATTATAAAGATACTTGGAGAGAATAAACTAAAGTAGCTGGGACTATAGACATGTACCACTATGCCCAGCTAGTTTTTTTAAAATTTATTTTTAGTAGAGACAGGATCTTGCTCTTGCTCAGGCTGACCAAGCAATCCACCTGTTTCAGCCTCCCATAGTGCTAGGATTACAGATGTGAGCCACCACGGCCATATAAGTGTAGTAAATTTAGGCTACTCCTTCATGCCTGGCATAGGCTAAGGTTTGGCATTGCTGCTGGGTCACTGTTCTCCAGGTGGATGGCACAGTTCTTTGCTCCTAATCCATTTGTGCTTTCCATGCCCATATTCTACTTTCCATTTCACAAAGAGAAAGCTCCATACCTTTGATGGAGCTTCCTTAGGACTAGTGACTAAAATATCCACCCTATTTTTCATTTCATTAAGAGAATAATCTTTGATGGTATCTAACTTTATATAAGAAACTCAGTTCTGATTTTCTCTTCCCATAGCCTAAGGCATTATGACTTGTCCTGGTAAGGGCAATCAAAATCACATTCCAGCTCTCTAAATCCATTATCTAGTTTAATATTTCTCAAGTCAGAACACTAACTATTCTGACTTTGAGTACTGTCCATGAAAGAATAACAAAATGCTCAAGGATTTCTTTAGCTATAAAAGAGACAAATCAAATTAAACTGAGAATTGTTATGTTACATTAAAACCGAACTGATTGTGGGTGTGATGCTGGAACCCATTTAGGCAGAGAATTACTATAACAGAAGAGCTACAAATATGGAATTAATTTTTAAAAAGGGTCTAAAGAAGTATTTATGAAAAAAAAACATTGGTCACAACTAAGTTCTTTGCACCCATTAGTTTGAATAATTCTTAAGGCTTCTCAAAATATTCTTCTAGATTCTTATCTTTACTCTGTGAGTGAAAAAGTTGAGTTTAAAGATTGTCAAAATTCTTAGATTATGAAGCTCGTGAAATTAATAATTATACGTGTGGGTGACAGATGTCAGTGTGCATAAAAATTACCTGGCTCCTTGTTCAAAATGCTTATCTTCAGGCCTCAATCACAGAGATTCTGATTGTGAGTTTCCATGACAGGGTCTGTATTTATTATTATCAAAAATACATCTAATAAACTTGACCAGTGTGTAAAATTTAGAAATGATACCTAACACAGAGATTCAACATTATTTAGATAGCAAAACCAAAAAAGGTATGGATATTACAAAAATTGTATCTGAATCAGAGATTAATATCACTCAGATGTCAAAACCAAACAAAGGTAAGGATATCCGGCAAACTGTATTTTACTCTCACAAAAGAAGTAGTTGTCACAACAGTGGTTCTCCTTTATGTACAGGGGATATATTCCAAGTCACCCAGCAGATACCTGAAATTGGGAATAGCAGCAAACCATGTATGTACTATACTTTTTCCTAGACATACATACCTATGATAAATTTCAATTGATAAATTAGACTCAGTAAGAGATGAACAATAACATAATAAAATAGGATAATTGCTTCAAATACTGCAGCAAAAGTTACGTGAATATGGTCTCTCTCTCTCAAATTACCTATTATACTGTACTCACCCTTCTTCTGATGATGTGAAATGATAAAATACCTACCTGATAAAATGAAGTGAGGTGAACATTCTAGGCACTGTGATGCAGCATCAGGCTATTACTGACCCTCTGGCAGTTCCTAAGAATGAGGATTATCTTCTCCTGGTGATGATGGATCTTCAAGCTCGGATGGTGTGGATGGACGTCTGGATGTCAGGAGCAGACAGAGTTGATGAGTAATGCATGCGTGACATACACAGCATGGATCCACAGGACAAAGGGATGATTCACATCTGGGGTGGAACAGAGTGGGGGTGTGAGATTTAATCACATTATATAGAGCAGTGCAAATCTCAAACTTATGAATTGTTTATTTCTGGAATTTTTCTTTTAATATTTTCAAACCATAGTTCATCGCAAGTAACTGAACTGTTGGTGAGCAAAACTTCAGATAAGAGAAGATTGCTATATCTAATAAATCTATGATGGTCAAGTATAGTGGGTTCCTGAAATACAATAATAAACAGGAATCAGTCTCCCTATTTCTAGCCTCTGTCTCGTTAAAAGTCATTTTGGACTGGAAATCTTATTGGTCATATGATGTCATTCTTGCCATGGGAGTAAGGAAGAGACAAGTTTAAGAAGTTCTCAAAAATAGACAATTTTTCCTTCTAATGCAGCAATCGTGGGAGATTCTAGCCATGGATCTGTCCTAACTGTCCCATGGCCATGGGCCTCAACACAGGTCACAAGGTGACCAAGAATGTGAGCAGGCTGAGGCAGACCAGAGCCAGTGGGCACCTTGCCAAACATACCAAGTTCTTTTAGGACATCACCTGGCAGGTGTGTGTGGCTTTGCCTCATATTGGTAGGGTGGCGTGGAGTTGTCCAAGATCTCCAAAGACAAATGGGCCTTGAAGTTCATCAAGAAAAAGGCAGAAGGCTGGGCGCCTGTGGCTCAACGGGCTAACGCGCCAGCTATGTACACCTAAGCTGGCGGGTTCGAATCCAGCCTGGGCCCGCCAAACATCTATGATGGCTGCAACCAAAAAAAAAAAAAAAACGGCCAGGCGTTGTGGTGGGTGCCTGTGGTCCCAGCTACTTGGGAGGCAGAGGCAGGAGACTCGCTTGAGCCCGGGAACTGGAGGTTGCTGTGAGCTGTGATGCCATAGCACTCTACCCAGGGTGACAGCTTGAGTCTCTGTCTCAAAAAAAAAAAAAAAAGAAGAAGAAGCTCAAAGAAAAAGGCAGGGACACACATCTGGGCTAAGAAGAGCTGAGCACCGTCCTGGCCACCATGAAGAAATCAGCTGTGGGAGACGGACTGAGCCTTCTCCCCTCTGTGCAGAATGAAATCTTTGTAGAAATAACCCTTGCCCCACAACACAAAACAACCAACCAAACGCAACAAACCAGACTATTTCCCGAATTGTTGCTACCGAATTCGAGTAACTTTCCCAGCTGTCCATCAAAGTATGTTTCTTCCATAAACACAGAATAAAGGATATATATATATATTATATATATATAATTAAATCATACCTGTGTACATTACTGCAATCATGGGGTACAATGTGCTGGTTTTATATACAATAGGAAATGTTTTCATCCAACTGGTTAATATAGCCCTCACGGCATTTTCTTAGTTATTGTGTTAAGACATTTCTATTCTTCACCTAGTAAATTTTGCATGTATCCTTGTAAGATGCCCTGTAGGTGTGGTCCCACCAATTATCCTCCCTCCATGCATCCCCCCCCTTTCCTCTTTCTCCTTCTTCTTTTTCTAAAATTGTGTTATAGCTTTAAGAAAGCTATAAATTGGTTTCATAGTAAGACTGAGTACATTGGATACTTTTTCTTCCATTCTTGGGATACTTTGCTAAACAAAATATGTTCCAGCTCCATCTATGTAAACATGTAAGAGATAAAGTCTCCATCTTTCTTTAAGGCTGCATAACATTCCATGGTGTACATATACCACAATTTATTGATCCATTCATCGGTCAATGGACACTTCGGCTTCTTCCATGACTTAGCCATTATGAATTGGGCTGCAATAAACATTCTGGTACCTATATCATTGTTATATTGTGATTTTTGGTCTTCTGAATACATACTTCTGTATGTAGAGGAACCTAGTACAGGAAATGTAGGATCCAATGTCAGGTCTATTTTTAGATCTCTGAGTGTTCTCCAAACATGTTTCCAAAAGGAATGAATTAGTTTACACTCCCACCAGCAATGTAAAAGTGTTCCCTTTTCTCCCCACCAGCAATGTAAAAGTGTTCCCTTTTCTCCACATCCACACCAACATCTCTGGTTTTATGATTTTGTGATGTGGGCTACTCTTACTGGAGTTAGATGATATCTCAAAGTAGTTTTGATTTGCATTTCTCTGATGATTAAGAATTATGAGCATTTTTTCATGTGTCTGTAGGCCATGTGCCTGTCTTCTTCAGAGAGGTTTCTCTTCAAGTCCCTTGCCCACCTTGTTCTTTTCTTGCTAATATGTTTGAGTTCTCTGTGTATTCTGGTTTTTAAACTTTTGTCGGAGACATAACCTGCAAATATTTTCTCCCATACTGAGGGCTGTCTGCTTGCTTTACTTACTGTGTTCTTGGCTGTGCAGAAGCTTTTTAGTTTGATCAGGCATATATATATTTTAATCCTATTTCATATAGAGGCCTATTTTATTCTATTTAGGTTTTCTGTATCTTGAAAAACACAATACATACTTCTGTATACAATTTGCTTTGTTCTCTAATTTCTCTTTTCAATTTATTTTAATGAACATTTTTTAACATTTATAATATTAGAGGCAATTTATGAATAATAGTCATATATATGTGTTTGATAACCACCTCTTATTCTGACTCCACTGTTTTTTTTTTTTTTTTTTTTGGTGATATTTCTAAGCTCTCACATAGTGAGCAGTACATAGGAAAAGAGGAGTAAATATATAATTTTTTTTTTTTTTTGCAGTTTTTGGCCAGGGCCAGGTTTGAACCCGCCACCTCTGGTATATGGGGCCAGAGTCCTACTTTTTGAGCCACAGTCACGACCTGGGACTAAATATTTTTGAATGAATTAAGAGGATGAATTCTAGTCACCCAAAGGAAATAGGTATGTTTTTCTCCATTTATAAAACCAAAATATTATAGAAGTCTGGGCAGAGATTCAGTGAAGGGCAGCATAACTGAGAATTTCAATCTGATTTCATTTCTATTCTATCTTATTTTAATAATATGTGAATGCAATGATACAGTATCAATAAAATGAATGCTTCAATGACTGTGAAAAATGACTATTTATTGGTGAAACACTTGAGAAATTTCCATGAAAATCAATCACTAGAAAAGCATGTCAGGTTCCTAGGCAGCTGTGTTCTTGGTTCTCGGGGTGATCTTGGCTGACACCCCAAAATAAGGCAAGTAGAAAATAAGATTTATTGAGGCAGAGAAAGTGTTATAAAGCAAGAGCAAGATATAGGTTTATAGAGAAAAAACATTCTCTGTAGAGAATGAATGGGTCCCCATTGTTGTGATAAGAAAAAGCCTTGCTTATGGCCTGGGATTCTATTTTATACTCTGTATTGGACCGACCAACCTCATGGTTCAGAGGTCACCTTGGAACCACACACTCTTAGTGCACATGTGAACCTCTTACGAGCTTTGCTGGAAGTCCTTGGGGGAGAGGGTGTGTGAACCCCAGTATAGGTTCAAGCTAATGACATGATTATATATACTGTCTGACCTTAGCTATATTCTTTTTAGTGTAAGGAAGTGGAACCTATATTCCTTTTGTTCTTATATGTCTTAATTTCTGTTCCTTTGAGTCCTAACTTCTGGCACCAGGTGCCTAAATACTAATTTAAAAGTTAATCTAGTGTATGTCATGGGATTTATACAAAGGACTGGTCATGAGCCTCCCTGGTTATTTATGACTCTGTATAGAATGCCTGGATGTGGTTCAAACACTTGAGCCCTTGCTTTCTGCCATGTGGGCTGCTCAGGGGAACATGATCCTTTAACCTCGGCTGTGTCAACTTCACTACATTGCTCTTTTTGTTTTAAGGAGATTATCCAGGATTATCTGAGTGAGCCCTAAAGGTAATCCTAACTGTCTTTAGAAGAGGGAAGCAAAGAGAGGTCTTAACTACAGAAGATAATGAGAAGATGGAACCAGAAAGACAGAGGCACAGGTGTGAAGATGTTGACTTTGAAGACAAAGGAAGTGGCCTGAGACCAGGAGTGCAAGGAAAGCAGCTAAAGAACCCAGAAACAGCGAGGAAAGGGGCTCTGTCCTAGAGAATCCATGGGGAACGCGGCCCTTTACACAGAAAAATCGGTTCAGGACTTCCAACCTCCAGAACTGTAAGAGAATAAATATGTCTTATTTCACATCACTAAATTTTTGGAAATTACAATAGCAATAGGAAATCAATACAGGGGAAAAGAGGCTACTTTCATAAAATCTACAAAGAACATTCAATATTACAGGATGAACTGCTATCAGGTATATGCTTTAAATAGCTTTTAGAAACTTATCTAGGAAAATAAAATGAAATGTATTCAAAAGTGTGATGGTACTATTTGTTTAGTCCACTTATAGCATTTATTTTATTCTAATCAATATTTTACATAATTTTTATTTTGAAATTTTAGAACATATTCTATATTTCATATGGAAGAATAGATCTATGATAACAGGATAAGCAAAAGTTAAAAGAGTAGAATACATGGGGGACAAGAGGGAGAAGGGGAAATATGACTTTCACTGCCAAATATGAAAATGTCTTGTGACAACAAAATAATCTTTTTGTGAAAAATTGAATTCCTGTGGTGCTATCTTAGACAAAAAATATCTTTTTCAATGGAACTAGATTTTGATAGGTCAGTGACAACCTCATGTGCATATATAAACATTTCAGCATCTGATAAATGTGACATTTCAAAGAAAGGAGAAAGTTATGAATTATTCAATAAATCATGCGGGGACAATTAGTTATCTCTGTGGAAAAATTATATGCCCAAATAAATTCCAGAAAGATTAAAAAGTGAAATCTATAAATAAAACAATACATAAAATGAGAAAATCTTTCTATAAATAAATTTGTAGGCAGAGAGCATATTAAAAAATTGATATATTTGCCTACCAATGTTTAGAATATTTTTATCTCACAAGGCAAAAGTAAATAAAATAAAGTAAATTTGAAAATATTTTTGAAAATTTCATAGAAAATGGTAGTTATTGATTTTACATAAGAAGAATTTTGATGCATTAATAATCAACAGATTGACTATGTCAATAAAAGTGAATAAAGAACCGAAGGATATTATTCAATAAAAATATACAGAGGGTCATCAAACTTTAGGGGAAGAAAAATCTCTCTCACTTATAATAGGAATACAAATGTAATCAATGTCTCATTAGGTAAAATGGGGGGAGGGAGAATACACATTGTAATAATTAGAATTTTTAATATAACCATACATTAAAGAACACAGTAACTAACGCTGAAGAAAAAATTTCAAGAAGTCCTTGCTCTCCTTTGGCTGGTGTTGGAGGTAAGAGTTCACCTCTGAGCTGTTCAGTGGACCTGATTCAGTTTACCCAGTTCTGCTAAGTAAAAGGGGGAGCAAGAAACTGAGGTAACGGAAAATGAGGCAGCTGGGACTGTGGCACCCTGGAACCAAAGTGGCATAATTGAACCAAAGCTTTTATTTACATGAAGAAAAGACTGAAGGAAAGCAGAGAGAAACACAGACTTTTCCAAGAGCAGAAAGGGGTCCCCTTCGTGAGTGCGAGAAGGCAGTACACAAATACAGGCACTTTCGTCCTAATTCCTCCTGCATTAACCTATAGGAATTCTCTGGGGTTCCCCTTGGGCCTTCAGTCAGGCTGTCCTGGTTTCATTGGTTGGGGATTATCTCAGCAGTCACATCAATCCCATTTTCTTTATATATTAACTGTTATTTTACTAGTGACAACACAGCATCCGTTAGTCTCGTGATTTTTGTGGCACCCATGGCGTGCATTGTTCTGTGACAGGGATCCTTATCTGTCTTTTATTGGGAGATCCTTATCTTCGTTTTTTGAGGGGATCATTCATGGGCTAGTGTCATCGGTCACAGGCTAGTTTACCAGGTCACGCATACACCAAAATTTCTTGTTTTGCTTCAGGGTCCTTTCTAACTTTTTTGTCCTGAAAGGCCCTAAGTCTCTCCCACCTTCCTGTAGCCACTTTAACCTTCTTCCATCCCTAAAGAGCTGGGCTATTCATTTGGTTACTTAGTTAACACGTCCAGGCCATGTTCTAGAGCTCACAGTCAAGGCCCACTGTGTTGTTTGCAGGGTGGAGGGTGAGGGGAGAGAGGCAAACCCAGTGTGATAAATACCAGGCATTGTATGGGCAGCATGGTCTAAGGATACAGAGAAGCCCTATCCCAAGGGCTTCCCAATAATCCCTGGGCTATTCCCAGGGAATAATCAATGGTAGGAGGAGCCTGACCTGAGGATGAGAACTTCCACAAACAAGATGGAGCAGTGAAGAAAGAAGTAGGGGAAGGGGGACAGTGATAATAGGGAAGTGGGAATATGGGAATATGGTCTAAGGAGGAGGGAACTGAAATATTATAGTTTCTCAGGGTTGAAGTAAAGATTACCAGGTAGAAAGTCTGTGTGCTGATAATGGTTCTGCTCAGGTTCTCATGGAATTCTTGTTTGCCAAATTTAGCAGATGGGGTTTTGTTCTGTAACTCTTGAATTTTCTCTGAAATTTTCAGCAGAATGGTGGCAAGATGTTGCAATATTGAGAAGAGCAGAAACTGGGTCAATGCTGGGATTATTCCTCTATAAGGAAGAGCTAAAACAATTCAGAAAACTGCCCTGGTTTCCTTGCAGATATGTACATATATTTCCATGTGTTTTATCAACTCAAGTAAATGACTGAGGCAGAAATTTCAATCAGTGGAGTTTTATGAAGCCAAAGGGGAGGACAAACCTGGGAAAATCACAAATCACAGACAAGTTGCAGCTGTTTTTTCCAAGGGGAAGCTGGAACCTTAAGCACTTAAAGGCATAGAGAGAGAAAGAAAAAGGGAAAAGGAGCTGAAGAGGCGAAACTGTTACTGTTCTTGTGAGGCCCAGGAAATTTACTTTTTACATAATACAAGGGGAATGTTAGAAGAGTAAAGGGGAGTGAGGGAAGCATCAATTATGTAGATGTTTTGGATAGGTAGATGGAAAAATATCTGATGCTGTCTTGTCTCCTATCCTGTTAACCTCTAAAGATAAAAATGTTATTCATTATATGCGTGGAATGGAACATACTTTAGTATTAAGTGTTACATAATAGTTACAGGGATTGGCATGTCCTAGTTTATGGGAGGTCAGCAAGGAATTTCCTTAATGATCTGTGGGGTCAATTCTTCACAGGTGTCTTTCTTTATCTTCTCTTTTGCATAATGAATTGGGAGCAGGAGGAGGGTTCCAGATTTTATTTTATTTTTGTTTTAATAAACTGTCAAAGTTTATTCATTAATTATTTATTAAGTTAGAATGCTGAGTGCTCACTGGCCCACTGGCCCTTGAATAGGAATCTGAGGTGGATATAACACTGTCTGGGTGAACTGAGGTCTAGAGAGGGAGTCAGGAAGCAGACAAGAAGATCCCAGCAGAGGATTAAATAAAGCACAGCAGGTGTATTCAGATGAGGAGGAGGTGCCAGGCAAGATTTCCTGGAGGTGGTGACATAGTTATTACATAGTCTTTGGTCTGATGCAAGGGCAGAGTCCTTGAGAATGGGATGACTGGGGACCTTCTGTCCAGCTTCAGGTATGCAGATGTCTTTGGGCTTTAGCAATCCAAGCCCAAGACAGGCTTGCCTTAACATCTAGAATTTTATTGAGAAATGCAATCATTTTGTTCTGTTTCCTCCAATATCTCATTGTTGCTAGAATTTTTCTCTATGCTGAGTCCTTCATCATGGGGTACAAGAAAGAAAGCACAGACCATGTGGATAAGCGAAAGGACAGAGTTTATTGATAGAGAAAGTCATGGTAAGGGAAAGAAAGGCAACAGACCCTCCCGCAGTGGAGGGAAGAACCCAAGTGGGAAGCCCCTGTGGGCCTTTGGTCTAGGGCTTCCTATACTGCCTACTATACTTCCAGGAGCTGCCAGGCAGAAAACAATCTTAAAATTAGCAAATGAATGTATTAACAAATGAATTTGGTCCTTAGAGTCCGTCTCAGGTGAAGCAGCAGGCTGCTTTTCTTTGCTTGAGTCCAGAGAATATGGTCTTGAAAAGGCCTGTTTGCCCAGGCCTAGAATATGGGGGAGGGCTCCTGTTCATTCCTGAACAGGGGAACCCTGTATCATCCTTGGAAATAATTCAAGCTTTGAATACCATCCAAGGTGCATTTTGAATAATGACTATAATTTCCCTTAGCTCTCCCAATAAACAGACTGAAGAAAGAAACAGAAGGAAATGTGGAAGGAAAGAGAAGGAGAGGAAATGGAAGAAAGAAAGAGAAGAAGGGAGAGAACAGCCAGAAGTTGCCCTTTTATTTCTTGTTTCCTCGCCAGGTGAGTGTGGAATTAATGTTATTGCTGAATGGGGCCTCTGCTCTGGAGCTTGCCAGTGCCAAGAAATCAAAATAAAAGGAATTACAGGTGGCCCACATAACTCTTTGATGTGGTACAATTCCTCCAACCATTGTGCTGACTTCTTTTAAAGATCATTTCAATTTCTCTTAGTAGGAACAAAATGTCTTTATCTTAAAAAAAAAAAGTTCTCCTACTCCCAGGCCATTTGCTAAGCGTGCTGTTTGTGACAGGGAAAGATGCAGGGTTCCAGGAGAAATTAGGGTAAAAGACGAGGGTAGGGAAAGGGGAAAGATTAGGCCAGCTTCCGCAGGTGCTGCCACAGCCCAGCACAGATCCCCATTGAGACTATGTCCCTTCACACCGTGAACACAGCTGGCCCCATGACATTTCAACAGGAGCTTTCGCATCAGACTCACAGAGAGAAGCTCACATTTCACAGGTTCATCTGTTGCTCCCCAACCAGGTTCATTGCCCACTACTCAAGAGGAAGCCAATATCCAGAGATAGCAGGGTTTATACCTAGGGCTAAGCAGGGATGGGGAAGGAATTTATGAAATCAGCCTCCTTGAGAATCAGGGAGACAGGATTTTAAATGACAGTTTGGTGGGCGTAGAAGATTAGGCAATTACATTTACTAATTGGCTGGATTTAGAGCAGAACCATCAGTCCCTTGGTGACCAGCCTGGGTGGGTCAGCCAATCCACTGGAATGCAGGACCTAGAAGATATGTCAAAAACTACTCCTAGGTTTCAGATAGGAAGCTCCTGTTGAAATGTCGTGGGGCCAGCCGTGTTCACAGTGTGAAGGGACACAGTCTCAGCAGGGAACTGTGCTGGGCTGCAGCAACACCTGCAGAAGCTGGCCTAATCCGTGGAGAAAGTTAAGAATCTTTATGACCACCAGCTATGTGACAACTAGCAAGTAGAAGAAGAGTGGCTAATTACTGTCATTATTTCTCAGTGGCTTGTGCATTATTTTTATCTGGGCCCTTACATCTATTATTGCCTTGCACCCCACCATTAAATTGTAAGGGTGGTTTCACATCAGAAAGGCCAACTCATAGTTAGTTTTTCTTTCCAGGAGCACTATTCTGATTTTTTTTTTCTGAATGCCCATATGGTGGGGTAGGATAGAGAGAGAATATTATTATCAGGAAGGTGGAGCATGAACCTCTTTCTTGACTACCTCTCATCCAGGAAGCTTACTCAGATCTGCTAGCTGGTAAAGATGCCTTACTCCACTCAGCCTGAGCAGCTCTCTAACTCCTATGCTATTTATGACTTTTCCTTCCTAATTTCATGATACAAGTGCACTGATTCTGTCCTACCAGAAAGCAGAAAGCACATTTAGCTGAGAACTTGAACACAATTACAGATAGGTATGGACAAGATTAAGGAAACCAATAATTGTTACTGAGTTACCCGAGGAAGGACCAGACCAAGAAGTCATTACCATCCAATACCTGAAGGGCAAGGACAGGAAACAGAGTTACCAGATTCATGAGATAGCTGGAGCTATGGAAAGGAGGCTGCCTAATTCTAACTGTAGTCAGAGTGCCATCACCATTGACAGAACTGTGGTGCTTAGCTAAGGAAGAAGTGTGTGTGCAGAGGTGGGGAAGGAAAAATACTCTGAAATCTTTATCTTTATGATCTGTGATCACTTGCCAGTGCCTTCTATTGCCTTCTATTAACGCTGATTAGAAGACATTGGGATTTTAGCCCAGGGTTTTCAAGGTCAGCCTCAAGGTCAGTCCTGGGGGAACAGAAAATTGATCAAAGATGGGTAAAGAGTAGGACAGCCATGAGGGCTGGCAGTCAGAATCACCAACTCTCAGGTATATTCCCTTAGTGTGAGGAGCTGATTAAGAAATCCATAAGCAAATTTTCTTTTCTGTTAACCATTCAAGCACATTTGTACAGTCTATAGGGAAAGTACTCAGGATAATGAGAAAGGGGGATACAGCCATTTGTGTAGCTATTGAGTACTATGATTGTATTATTATAGTTATACAATTATGGTAATTGTCTCTACTATTAAACTGTGAGTTAATTAAGGAAGATGTCCTTTCTTTATTCAGTTCTTCATCTACTCCTTTCATCTCTGTCTCCTACCAGTCCCTAGGTCAGGGTGGATGCTTTTAAATATTTTTCAAAGGAAAAGAATCAGAGAAAAAGCAACCTAATTTAGCATCAATGAAATCTTCTATTCCCCAGTATCAGGGGTGTCCATCCTCCAGTCTTTTGGCTACCTGCTGATTTTGTGAGGACTTTTCTGGCTTATTTGTGGTATCTGTGGGAAAGTATGCATGAACTTTTTTTTTGCAAGTCAACTTTTCTTAGTGTTTGTGTATTGAATCAGTGGCCCAAGGCTGGGAGCTGTGTCTCCCACCCACCTGTAACACTTGTATTCCTAGCACTCGGGGAGGCCCAGGTGGGAGGGAGTTTGATACCAGCCTGACCAAAAGCAAGATCCCGTCTCTACCAAAAAAAAAAAAAAAAGAAAAAAAAATAGATAGGCACCGTGTCGGGTGCCTGTAATCCCATCTACTCAAGAGACAAGAGGATTGCTCGTGCCTAAGAGTTTAAGGTTGCTGTGAGACTCTGTCTCTAAAAAAAAAAAAAAAAAAAAAGAAGTATAACTCAAAACAACTCTACTTCTTTTAAAGTTTGGTGGAGAAAAAAAAACTGTCCAGTGTTTGGACACCCCTGTACAGTCGGTTTTATTGGAAATATTTGTCTAGTTCATCATCATATGCCAATAATATTTTTTAGGAACATTTTGATGTATGATTATGTTTGCTAGAAAGGGCTCTAAAGGACCCTGGTTAAGTGTGAAGGTTGTAAGTGTGAAGAGATTTTCCAGCAGAGTAATACACATGAAATTATTAAAAATAATAAAAATAAAAACCAACTGATGAAATTATAGAAGTAGATATACACAAAATGTAGGTTTGAATATTTTGGTATGGAGAGCAAATGCCGTATTTGTATTAAACAATCCTACTATACACTGCATTGCAAACAGTTTCAAAACACTTTCATAGAGAACAACTTATTTAGAAAAGTTAAGTCAGATGTCTGTCAACAAACTTGGCTGATAACTTTGGGAGAAGCTGGAGAACACTTTTATGTTGATTGTTGTGTGGGAAAAAGAACTCGTTAAGCAATTTCAATTATAGAGAGGACAGTGGGAGATGGAAAAGAGAAGCTAGTAATAAATTTGAATCTTGCCACATTCATAATCAGTGGTAAAGATGATTCATAAATAAAAGATTAGTGGCTCAGTGGGTAGGGCACCAGCGCCATATATCAAGGGTGGTGGGTTTGAACCCGGCGCCAGTCAAATTGCAACAAAAAAATAGCCTGGCATTATGGTGGGCACCTGTAGTCCTGGCTACTCGGGAGGCTGAGGCAAGAGAACCACCTAAGCCCAGGAGTTGGAGGTTGTTGTGAGATGTGACACCGTGGCACTCTACCGAGGGTGATAAAGTGAGACTCTGTCTCTAAAAAAAAAGGCAACAAAAAATTCCCTCCCCCAAAACAAAAAGATTATTCATTGATAATTGGGTGATAGGTTGGTACAAGGGAGTGCCTTGAGCCTGAACTCCAATAAACCATTTTTTAGTAAAATGATGCTTCATTGTCAAATAAGTTGTCAGAAACTGCTGTGGTTGGGAGCAGAGGTTTATCTGGGTAAAAGCATCAGAGGGCTACCAGGATAATAGAGTGTTCATATGAAAATGACTAATCAGAAAATAAGGACTGTAGATTGCTATTGGGATATTCCAGTGTCAGAACGCGGTCTCAGAGCAGGCCTCCTGCACGAGCACAATTGTTACAGGTGGTGATGTCTGACAGATTGCCATTGTGCGGCAGGGGCCACGTGCACCTGAGCACAGGTGGCTGCACAGGTGGCGTGTTGCACAGCTTCCTCTAGTGATTGCGGGCCTCTGTGGCTGGAATGCGCCATTGAGACTTTAGTGCAATCAGCCATCCTAGCACCCTGGTCTTGTAGAGGTTTCACTTAAAGAAAGCCTCTATTTATTTTCTACTTTGATCCATCTTCATCAGCAGCGGTCAAAGACGAAAGGCCATGAAATGGAAGATCCATTTGGGCAGAAGAAACTGAGCTCCCTCCCCCCACAAAGTGATGCATGCGATTTCCGCAGAAGTCGTTTCCACCCGGCGCTTTGGCTGCTTGGCACATGTGACACTGAAAACCCGAGGTTCCTAAAAAGTCTACGCACTCGCGAGTCTGCCTGAAATATTTGTGGATGCTGGATTCCCCTTTTTACTTGCATAGCCCTGAAGGCCCTCTTAGTGATGTGTATCCATATGAGAGATTGACGACTGAGATTGGCTTTAAAGAGAAATGGGAGCAGAATCAGTTATCTAAAATAAGTTTTTATTTTGAGATAACTGTAGATTTATGCAGTGGTAAGAAATAATACGGAGAGATTCTATCTACCTTTTAGCCAGTTTTCCCTGATGGCAACTACATGACAGGCAGAATATTGACAGGTTACAATCCACCAACCTTATTCAGACTTCTGCATTTTTGCTTGTACTTGCTTGTGTGTGTGTGCGCCTGGGGGGGCGGGTGTTGCATGAGCCCACGTTCATCCATTTAGTTCCACACACTTTCAGCCATGCAACGGTTTATCGTATTCTCCACCATAAGGATCCCTGCTGTTGCCCTTTCATCACCATACCCACTTTCCTCCTCTCACCCTTTCTGCTCCCATCCTTAACTCCTACAACTGCTAATCTTTTCTTTATGCCTACAATGTTACCATTTCAAAAATTTTATATAAACAGACTCTCATACAAGACGTAACTTTTGGAATTTACTTTGTTTCCACTCAGCACATTGTCTGGAAATTCATGTAAACGATGTGAAATCTGAGAGTGTTTTCGCTTATTGTTGATTCCTTATTCAGGCTATGGATGTATTACAGTTTGCCTAACCATTCACCCGTTGAAGGGTATCAGTGTGCTTTCCAGTTTTTGACTAGGATAAATAAAGCTCTTCTGAATATTCATGTGTGAGTTTTTATGTAAACATAGGTTTTTATTTTCCCGGGATAAATGAGCCAAAGGTCAGTTTCTGAGTCACATAGTAATCGCTTGTTTCCTTTTTTTAAGTAACTGCTAAACTTTTTCCCAGAGTAGCCTAACTGTTTTACATCTCTGCTAACAATGTGTGAACATATGTCTTCATGTCTCCAGGAGTATAATTGCTGAGTTGTAGGTAGTTACATGTTTATTACTATAAGACACAGCAAATTGTTTTCCATTTTAATCAGCAGTATAGAAGTGATCCAGTTTCCTTGAGCAAAGAATGACACTATCAATGATGGCAAGAATACAGACATTTCTTGGCACCCTCTGTATATTTAATTTTGAGGACTTTAGCTTTCAGAGCAGTTTTAGGTTCACAGCAAAATTAAAATTAAAAATAAGAAAAAGCTACAGAGATTTCTTACACATCCCCTGCCTCTTGTCACTCCCCTACTCACTAGGGTTTTACATTTGTCACAACTGATGAGCCCACATTGACACATGACAATCACCATTAGCCTTCTCTCTTGGTGTTGAACGTTCTGTATGTTTGGAGAAAAACCTGATGATACGAATCTATCATTGAAGTATCACACAGAGTGTTTTCACTGTCCTAAAAATCCTCTGTGTTCCACCTATTCATCCTTCCCTATACCTAATCCCTGGAAACCACTGATCTTTTTACGCTCTCCATAGTTTCACTTTGTCTAGAATGTCAGAGAGCTGCCATTACACAGTAAGTAGCATTCTCAGATTTGACTCTTTCACTTAGTGATATATATTTAAGGTTCTCTCACGTGTTTTCATAGCACTATCTCTTGTTTTTGTAACCATGTAAGAGTAAGTAATCTGTTGTCTAAATGTACCACATCTATTGACCTCCTGAAGGACACTTGGTTGCTTGTACATTGGGGGAATTATAAACATCCATGTATAGGTTTCATGTGAACATAGGTTTTCAGCTCCTTTGAGTAAACCCCACAGCATACAATTGCTGGATTGTATGATAAGAGTATGTTTAGTTTTGTTTATGCCTTGTAATATTTTTTGATAGCTGGAAATATGGGTAAAAGCAATTGCCCTAAATAGAACATTAGTAATGTGAACAGGAGAAGTTGTCTATAGTCTTATTAATAAGTCTCAGTGGGTTAGCAGGCCTTTACCTGTGGACTGTGAACTGCACATGTGTTTCTTGAGTTTTTTTGTTTGTTTGTTTTGTTTTAATCTCCTCCCTTAGGTGTGACAAGATGGGGAGAGTGAGCTTGAGTTGGGTAGTCCCCCTTCCCACATGGAAAGCTAGAACCTTTGCTAATATGTTAAATTGAGGGCTCCTGGATGATCTCATCTCATAGTGGGCAAGAGATTCTAACCGAAGCTTCTCTGAAGAAGACAATCACATGGCCTACAGACACATGAAAAATGCTTATCATCTTTAATCATTAGGGAAATGCAAATCAAAACCACTTAGAGTTATCATCTAACTCCAGTAAGATTAGCCCACATCACAAAATCCCAAAACTATAGATGTTGGCATGGATGTAGAGAAAAGGAAACACTTCTGCACTGCTAGTGGGTATGCAAGCTATTAAGTTACCTTTTGGAAAGAACTTTGGTGATCACTTAAGGATCTAAATATAGACCTGCCATTTGATCCTATAATTTCTCTACTAGGTATATATCCAGAAGATCAAAAATCACTTTACAACAAAGATATTTGCACCAGAATGTTTATTGCAGCTCAATTCATAATTCCTAAGTCACGGAAGCAGCCCAAGTGCCCATCAACACATGAATGGAGTAATAAATTGTGGTATATGTATACCATGGAATATTATGCAGCCTTAAAAAAGATGAAGACTTTATCTCTTTTATGTTTACATGGATGGAGCTGGAACCTATTCTTCTTAGCAAAGTATCTCAAGAATGGAAGAAAAAGTATCCAATGTACTCAGCTCTATTATGAAACCAGTATATAATCACCCACACTTTCATATGAAAGCTATAACCCCCATACAGCCCAAGATGAAGGGGAAAGAGAGCAGGATGGAAGGAGAGGGGGTAATAGGTGGTGTGAGGTGGGAGGGTAATTGGTCAGTCTACACCTATGGTGCAGTTTACAAGGGTACATGTCAAATCTACTAGGTAAAGAGTATAAATGTCTTAATAATTAAGAAAGTATGGTGAAGGCTATATTAACCAGTTTGTTGTAAGTATTTCAAATTGCATATAAAACCAACACATTGTACCCCATTAATGCATTATTGCACACAACTGTGATTTAATTAAAAAAAAGAAAAAAGCTAGAACTTTTGGAGTTGGGTATTTTCATTTTAGGTTATTGTGTGCAATGATAATATCAATAGGAGAAGAAAAGGAAAAAAGAAGAAATATTTGAAAATTACAATTCTGCACCCTACAAAATTAGTGTTAAGTATTACCATATGGGACTGTAGTTAACTAGTTTCTCCTGATGGTAAGCCTTGTTTTAATTCAGAATGGTTCCTTTCCCCTCCCACTGCTAGAAATGCAGGGGATTTTGCCCTCTGGTTTAGGGTGGGAACTTTGTCAAGCTGCTGGTGGTAGGTTTCACAATACTGTGGGAGCCCCCTCTGCTCAGGCCACTCTGGAGCTTTTAACTCTCAGACCTGCCTGCACTGAGATTCACCAATTACACTTCAGATTATCCTACTTACAATAGTTTCCATCTGAGAGCTGTTGCTCTGGTGAGCCACAACTTCCTGTATGGGCCTGTTTATCTCTCCAATTTTTGAGGTAACCATTTGCCCTGTGTCTTCACCTCTTTTACAGATTTAAGAAGAGGTTTTGAACGTTTAGTCTGTTTGACTTTTGAATGTTGCTGAAATAGAATTGCAATTTCTAAGCTTCTTGCTTGTGGAACCAGATCTAAAAAAGGCTTTGATAAACACACACACACACACACACACACACACATACACACACACCCATTTAATAACTGTTTGCTCTTTTGTGATGAACTGTCTTCCTCTGGCTGTCCATGAGTCATGTTTTGGGATGTTGACCTGAGTTTGGTGAAGCCAAATATGACGTAGAAATCACAAAACATTTGTCCTCACTGTTTCTTATAGCGTCTGAGATCCTGACCTGACATTTCTGTTTCATTATCAAACCTGTGAATGGTGACTCAACCATTGATAATTTGAAAATCACTAAGTGACTCCCTCCAGGCTATTCCTGCTGTAGTACCTGAGCCATGTGGAAAACTTGATTTACAAAGGAGCATTCAGACTTCCACTTTGGAATCTTAAACGTACTCTTTAGGGTGGTTTGCAGAAGTATCAGGCTGAGAGAGAGTGCCCCAAGGATTTTCATTTAGCTTTTCCAGGAGGTCACCAGGAAATGTCTCACCATGTCCCACAATAGCTGGGGCATTGTACACACTACATTTGATCTCTCCATTCCCTCAGTCCAGGATATCTAGGAGCAAGATCAACTTCTACTTGTCATTTCTTCCATCTTTCTGGTAATGAGTTGCAGTCACCCTAATGGTCTATTTTATAAGGATAAGGTCCTGATAGAGTTGTCGGAGGAGATTAGGGTGTAAGAAAGGAGGTTTCTTTATGCTTTAGCTGTATGAAATTCTCAAATGGCCTCACGAGAGAAAGTAAAGTTCTGAATGCAACTTTGCCTTAAGTAGATTTGATATATTAATAACAAGTTTTAGGCATGGCTCAGATATAGGAAAAACATCCTTAGCATGGACCAGATGGATTATGTAATTGGGCTTGCGATGGTAGTGACACAAGTGCAGTCCTGGCTGAAGCACATTCCCATAACTAATGTCTGTGTAGAATCCCCAGCTTCATGTTATCCCAAAGGATGGGATCTGACAAATGATCTAGTAAACAAAAGTAGCACAAGTGAAAAGTGAGCAGGAGAGTTACAGTTCTTTAGGAGATGCATGGCCAATGGCTTTGAACCAGGTGAAGCTGAGAATCCAGGGAGAGTAGCATTACGTCCACATTCTCTCCTATGAACAGCTCAGTGACAATGCTTTCACAGCAGCCGCAGAATACCAATAGTGTTCACATACATTATAATAACATGCAGTGTTTTGTGGGGATTTTTTGGTTTGTTTTTGTTTTCGTTTTTGAGACATAGTCTCACTCTGTTGCCCTGGGTAGAATGTAAAGTGCTGTGGCATTAGCCTAGTTCATAGCAACTCTAAACTCTAGGGCTCAAGTGATCTTCCTGCCACAACCTCTTGAGTAGGTGGAACTACAGTGCCCACCACAATGCCTGACTAGTTTTTCAATTTTTAGTAGAGATGGGGTCTTGCTCTTGCTCAGGCTGGTCTCCTTTTATCCTACATGGCCCCCCAGATGATACATGTAGTTTTGAGTTATATGGAAAGCTAGGCTACTTGCTCAAGTCCTGTTTAATAAAGCAGTAGATTGCCTTTATTCTACCAATTTCTTCACTCCATCATTTAAAGTTCAACAGTATTCCAGAGGAGCAGACTTCTCAATAAATAAAGCCTTAGGTAAGCTGGGATGAGGAGGCCAGCAACAGTCCAAATGAGTCCAGCTGGGTTCAAAATTCTCTGCTGCAAGTGAAGCCTCCCATTTCGGAAGCATTTGAGGCATCAAGAGAGTATTAAGTCTATCACAAAGTGTCTTCCTGGTCCTTTTTTGTGACTGTGGCTGTAGAGTTAAATAATTGTAGTTTTAGTTTTGGATAAGAAAAGTAGAGAGAAATGCTTTTGCATAGTCTCCAGACAGCATTATAAACAAACTCTTTGAGATCAGCCTGAGCAAGAACAAGGCCTTTTCTCTACAAAAAGAAAGAAAGAAAGAAAGAAAGAAAGAGAGAGAGAGAGAGAGAGAGAGAGAGAGAGAGAGAGAGAGAGAGAGAGAAAGAAAGAAAGAAAGAAAGAAAGAAAGAAAGAAAGAAAGAAAGAAAGAAAGAAAGAAA
>CAUYON010001836.1:0-70837 GCA_963573935.1 Arctocebus calabarensis
CATACAATAACCAAGAAAATCCCATGAAGGTTATGTCGAACAGTTGGATGAAAATATTTCAGATTGTATATGAAGCCAGCACATTGTACCCCATGATTGCACTAATGCACACAGCTATGATTTAATTAAAAAAAAAATAAAAATAAATTTAAAAAAAAGGATTTGATAAAACCAACACCATTTCATGATTTAAAAAACACTCAACTATCAAGCTGATAAAGAGCATCTATACAAAATTCATGTCAAAATCATGCTTAGTGATAGAAGATTGGATGGGTCCCCTCCAAGATCAGGAAGAAGACAAGGATTTCTTCTCTTGACACTTCTAGTCAATACTGACTGGAGGTTCCAGTCAAGACAATCAGGCAAATTGAAATAAAAAGCATCCAGGTTGCAAAGGAAGAAGTAAAACTATATTCACAGATGACATCATCTTGTATGTAGAAGATCCTAAGGAATCCATCAAAAACTGTCAGAGCTAACTAATGAGTTCATCAAGGTCACAAGATAGATCATCGATATATAAAAATCAACTGTATTTTATACACTAGCCATGAGCAATCTGAAAATAAAATTAAGAAAACAATCCATTTTAAACAGCATCAAAAAGCATCAAAATGTAAGATAATTCACTTAAAAAACCTATACTGTGAAAACTACAAAATGCTGTTGAAAGAAATTAAAGAAGATATGAATAAACGGAAAAAAATCTCATGCTCCTGGATCAGAAGACAATATTGTTAAGATGGAAATACTTCCTAAAATGATCTACAGAGTCAGTACACAGCCTATCAGAATCCCAGCTAGCTTCTTTGTAGCAACTGACAAGCTGATTTTAAAATTCCCTCAAGGTGCCTAGAAAAGCCAAAACAATCTTGAAAAAAAACCAAGTCAGAGGACTTGTACTTCCCAATTTTGAAACTTCTACAAAACAACAGTAATCAAAATAGTGTGGTACTGGTAATAAGGAGGGGGGTGTGTGTATCAAACCATGGTATAGAATTGAGAGACCAAGATAAAATTTTACACCTATGGTCAACTGATTTTTGATAAGGGTACCAAGATCATTCAGAGGGGAAAGGATAGTCTTTTCAACAAATGGTGCTGGAACAACTGGACGATCATACAGAAAAAACATTTATCTTACCTCATACTATGTATAAAAATAAATTCAAAATGGATGAAAGACCTAAATGTAAGAACCAAAACTATAAAACTTATAAAAGAAAACATAGGGGAAAAACTTCATGACCTTGGATTTGGCAATGAATTCTTAGATATGACACCAAAAGCACAAGCCAATAAAGAAAACACAGATAAATTAGACTCCATCAAAATTTGAAATGTTGGTGCTTCAAAGCAAAAAAACAAGCCACAGGATGGAAAGAAAATATTTCAAATCATATATCTGATAAGGGATTTATATCCTATATATATAAAGAAATCTTATCACTCAATAATAAAAGACAAATAACTCAATTTTATAAATGGGCAAAGAATCTGAATACACATTTCTCCAAAGAATATATACAAAGGACCAATTTGTACAGGAATAGACACTCACATTATTAGTTATCAGGGAAATCAAATCAAAACCACAACGAGAAACCAATTCATATCCACTACAATGGTTGTAATCAAAAAGTGTGATAATAACAAGTGTTGATGAGAATGCGGAGAAACTGGAACCTTTGTATGTTGCTGGTAAGGATGGAAAATGGCGCAGCTATGTTAAGAGGTGAATTGTGTCCCTTCAAAATGTTTATTAAAGTCTTCACCCCCAGTACCTCAGAATGTGACCTTATTTGAGTAAGGTCCTTACAGACATAATCGATCTAAAATGAGGTCATTAGGACCCAGTCTCAATCCAATATCATGTGTCTTTATATAAATCTGGACACAAAGACAGACACAGAGGGATAATGACATGCAGACCCAGAAAGAATATCATCTGAGGACAGAGGAATACAGTGATGCATCTACCAGCCAGCAAACTCTGAAGATTACCAGCAAACCACTGATAGCTAGGAAGAGGAAAGAAAGGATCTCCTACTGGTACCAGAGAGAGCAATGCCCTACCCGCACCTTAATTTTGGACGTCTAGCCTCCAGAACTGTAAGACAATGAAGTCCTATTGTTTTAATACACCAAGTTTATGGTACTTTCTTAGGACAGCCCTAGAATACTAACATAAGCTACTCTGTAAGATAGTCTAGCACAGTGGTTCTCAACCTTCCTAATGCCACAACCCTTTAATACAGTTCCTGTGGGTCAAGACAGTTCCTCAAAAAGTTAAGCACAGACTTGCCAGATGACCCACGACTACACTCCTAAGAATTAATATATACACCCAAGAGAAATGAAAGCATAGGCCAACATAAAAACTTGTTCATGAGTACTCAAGACAGCATCAGTCATAACAGCCAAAAGGTAGAAACAATCCAAAAGTCTACCAACTGATGAATGGGTAAACAAAATGTGCTAAACTCGTATGATGGAATATTATTTTGCCATAAAAAGGAAAAAAGCTATATGTAAGACAGATGTGCCATGAACACAATGCTAAGAGAAATAAGCCAGTCATGCTGACCACATAGACGAAATCTCCAGAATCGGCCAATACATCAAGACTGAAAGATTAGTAGTTGCTTGGGGCTGGGGCAAGATAGATAGAGAGACTGAAGGACGCTAGCTAATGGTCACCCAACTCTGTGAATCTACAAAAAATCATTGCATTGTATGCTTTAAATGGCTGTATTGTATAGTATGTAAATTATGCCTCAATAAAGTTGCTAAAAAAAAAAAAAAAACAGTAAAGAAAGTCCTCAACCCAGAAAGCACTGTGAAGTACTTGGCATTGTGCTCAGTGCTGACCAAGAGAACAAGGGCAGAGATCCATCTCCAGAAGCTATAGACCAGTGGTTCTCAAAAATGGCTGCTAAGGAGACACATATGGGAAGTTTTATTTTTTTTAATGTATTAAAATATAATTTACATATAATAAAATGCATCCCTTTTAAGAATAGAACTTAATGAGCCCTGACAGGTGCATATACCTGGAAAACTGCCACAACCAAGATAGAGACCATTTCTAACTCCCCAAGAAGGTTCCTTTATGCCCTTTTGCCCACCACCTCCAATTTCAGGCAACTACTAATCTGCTCTTGCTCATTAGAGTTTTGCCTTTTCTTGATTTTCATAAAAATGGCACCATCCAGTATGTGCTCGTTTTGTGTCTGGCTTCTTTCACTCAGCAGATGTTTTTGAGAGTTACCTGAATTGTTGTGTTTAACAATAATCCATTCCTTTTTGTGGCTGAGTAGTGTCCCACTGTATTATGATATCAAAATTTCTTTATCCATTCACCTATTGTTAAATATTTGGGTTCTTTCCAGTTTGGAGCTATTGTGAATAAAGCTGCTATGAATATCTGTATACAAACCTTTTTGTAGACATGCTTTTATTCCTCTTGGGTAAATACCTTGGCATGGAACAGCTGCATTGTACAGCAAGTGTATGTTGGTTGTTTTGGTTTTTTTTTTTTGAGACAGAGCCTCAAGCTGTCACCCTGGGTAGAGTGCCATGGCATCACCGCTCACAGCAACATCCAATTCCTGGGCTCAAGCAAGTCTCCTGCCTCCACCTCCCAAGTAGCTAGGACTACAGGCGCCCGCCACAATGTCCAGCCATTTTTTGGTTGCAGTCATCATTGTTGTTTGGCGGGCCCAGGCTGGATTTGAACCCACCAGCTCAGGTGTACGTGGCTGGTGCCTTAGCCTGTTGAGCCACAGGTGCCGAGCCTGTATGTTGGTTTTTATAAGAAATGGCCAAACTGCTGCCAGGGTAGTTTACCCTTTTATGTTCTCACCACTGGTTACCACTTTTAAAAATCCCACTGCCCAGTCAATACCCCAAACTAATTAACTCAGAATCTCTGGAGGAAAGAACCCTGGCAGCAGGCTTTTTAAAGCACCCAGAAGATTCTATTATAGACAGGCTCTCAAACCCCTGCTAGGGGTCACCAATGCCAGGGGACAGGCAAACCAGCAAAAGACATAACATTTTTCCTTCATAATTTCCTCGCTTTCCTTGATAATGGAGAGAAAGAAGAGAAGGGAAAACATACAAGTATCTTGTCTCGAATCCACCACCCTCTGTAAACTGTGTTGGTCTCTCAAATTCTCCCCACCTTTTCTGAGGTAGAAGGCAGGAGGAACAAAACATAAGAAATAAATACTAAATAAATACAATATTTTTTATACAATAAAAAAAATCCCAACTTTTTGATCATTTAATTTTGAGCTTTAATGGCCGGGCATTGTGGCAGGCACCTGTAGTCCCAGCTACTTGGGAGGCTGAGGCAGGAGACTCGCTTGAGCCCAGAAATTGGAGGTTGCTGTGATCTGTGATGCCACGGCACTCTATCCAGGGTGACAGCTTGAGGCTCTGTCTCAAAAACAAAACAAACAAAAATTTGAGTGTAGCATTTTAATTAGATTACCATTCCCAGTGCCCACCAAAACTCTACAAGATAGGTCCTACTAGAATTACCTTGTTACAGATAAAGTAACTAGAGTTCAGAGAGGTTCAGTAACTTGCCTGAGGTCACACACCCAGTCATTGATGCAGCTAGGATTTAAACTCAGCAGTGAAATTTCTATGGCCAAAGAGCTCAAACACCCCACTAGGCTCAAGGCCATCAACAATTTCTGAGGCCAGGAACCTCCTCCCACCCAGCTATTCCTGGCGGCAGGAGAATACAAGCCTCCAACCCAACTGTGAAGGAGGGCTGCAGGTGTGTGCAATGTGACTAAAAGGTGGGGGTTAATTATGGGATTTCCTTTCCTTTCAAGCTTAAAGGATGAGATTTAAGCCCTTCTGGTACAGGGGAGGAGACCCAGTCATCATTGTAGCCTCCCCGCCCCACCCCAACTGGTACTTGTGACAGGGAAGAGCCAGGCCTTAGAAAGAGAGCAGGAGAGAGGTAAGGAAGGGGTCAGTGGGCGAGAGAGAGCTGCCTGAAGTCTGAGGCCTTGGGTGATCCGCCCAGCAGCTGCCTGGTCCTTTCATTCAACCCTCATCTGACCTGAAGCAGACAAAATCCATCTGGCTGGAAGGCGTCACTGTTGGCAGCTGGAACTGCTATTTCAAAACAAGGGGCAGATAAAGAGCAAGGAAAGCATTTCTCAGAAACATACCTAGGCTTTAGGGGAAAATGGGTGCCTGCCACACGGGAACTCTCTGTACTATCCTTGCACTTTTCTATAAGTCCAAAACTACTCTAAAATTAAAAGTTCACTTAAAGTAATAAATATGTAAATAAGATGGACCTAGGGGTTGCAAGGTCAGAGTGCGGATGAAGGAGACTAGCAAAACAGAAGAAAATCTGCTGTGTACACACACACACAGTGCATGCGCTAAGATACAAGCAGAAGACAAATCCTGGGTCATTCATTTACAATCCTCAACAGGACAGAAACAACTGGTGACGCATAAGGATCCCAATGAGGGATAAGGGTGAGAACTAAGTTAAGAACCCCAGTAAGGGGTGTGGGTGTGAACCAAGGGAGGCTGAGAATCTCCTTCTTCCAGGAAATGTAGGGGACAGCTGATGAGTGGGGCTCCCATGAAGTACAGGGAGACTCCAGTTATCTATGCCAGACCCTTCTCTCTAGTGTCCTCTATCACTTGCAGGTGCTAGTTCCCCCTTCCCTTCCCAGCTGCTCCCCACCAATTTAACCCAGGGCTGCACAAGTATCAGGTGGAAAGCTCACGTGCCAAGGTGCCACTCACCAAGCTGGCTACTCCCACTGGGCAGCAATGTGGGATCTATAAAATGGGGGGCACCTCATACCCCACCCAACCTACAGGACTGCAAAAATGAGTGAAAACACTTTGTGGATTACAAAGTTCTGTGTAGACAAAGGTGATTAAGCATTCATAGCAGGTCTGCTCCAAACAGCCCAAAAAGCTGGAAAGAACCCAAATGGCAATCATCAGTGGAATGGATAAATGAATTGTGGTTTCTTCACATAATGGAATACAACATAGCAATAAAAAAGAACAAACCAATGCAACCCGCAAGAACGCAGATGAGCATCCCAGACATAATGTTGAGTGAAATAAGCCAGACACAAAAGCAAACATACTGTGTGATTCGATTTATATGAAGTTCAAGAACAGGCGAAACTAATCTCTAATGGTACAAGTAAAGATAACAATTACCTTTGGGAATATTGACTTGGTGGGGAGCAGAAGGACTGTCTCTGGGCTGCTGGGAATGTTCTAGAATCTAGATTTTGACAGGGTTCATATACAGTAAATGTACAAATTTATCAAGATGTGCATTTGAGGCTCGGCTCCTGTGGCTCTACAGGCTAAGGCGCCAGCCATGTACACATGAGCTGGCGGGTTCGAATCCAGCCTGGGCCCGCCAAACAACAATGACGGCTGCAACCAAAACAAATGGCCAGGCGTTGTGGCGGGCGCCTGTAGTCCCAGCTACATGGGAGGCAGAGGCAGGAGACTCACTTAAGCCCAGGAATTGGAGGTTGCTGTGAGCTGTGATGCCACAGCACTCTGTCTAGGGTGACAGCTTGAGGCTCTGTCTCAAAAAAAAAAAAAAAAAAAAGATGTGCATTTGAGTTTTGTATACTCACCAGTATGAGTTATACCCAAATTAGACAAAGGGGAACAATTAGGATTATTATTTGAGGAGCCCTCTATGTCAGGAGGTAGGAAGACTTTTTAAAGGGAATTACTTCTTTTTTGTTCTCATCCACCCCTTCAACTTCCTGCGAAAGCATATGTTTCTCAACATCTCTTTATTTCAACTTTTTATTCCTGGTATTGGCACCCCTGCTATGGACCACTCACTACTCTAGAAGCTGGGGTGCAACCTAGCTCTCAGTTTTCTTGTGTGCAATCGACATGCATAACTATGGTAACATCACCTATGAACCAAGGCTCCTCCTATACCAACATGAGCATTTTCCTCTCAAGCAGGTCCAAGTGACAAAGAGGGGCACAGAGCACCTGGGCTCCTTTCCAGGCTTTGCTTATCATTCCAAGAAAGGAGAATGGTGCTTACTATATATACCGACATGCATTTACTCCTCCACAACCCAGCTCATGTAGCTGAAGGCAGGAGGGGTAGAGTTTAAACCCAGGTAGATCTGATTGCTATACACCCACCCCTCTCGCCACTCCCATGCCCTCCCAGCAGCTAGGTCAGCACCGCCCTGTCTCTGGGGATCTGCAGTAGTCAGCCTCCAGGATGGCTTCATTGAATCTTGCTTTTTGGTATGCAATCCCTTTAGTAAGCTCTTCCCACATTGAGTAGGGCTGACCTGCGTGACCAATACCATATTATAGAAATAAAAAATGTGTATCTCCCAAGGCTAGACTATGAAAGTTATTGTGGCTTCTGCCTTACTCTCACTCAAATCATTCACTCTAAGGAAACCAGCCGCCATGTTGTGAGGATACTCAAGCATCCCTATGAACAGGTCCAAGTGGCAAGAAACTGAGGCCACCCACCAACAGCCAGCACCAGTTTGCTAGCCACATGACAGAACTACCTTGGAAGGGGATCCTCCAGCCCCAGTCAGGCCTTGAGAAGACTGCAACCCCATTAGAGACTCCTGGCCTAACCTAGCCAGCAAAGCTACTCCCAAAGTCCTGGCCACCCCCCAACAACAATTTATTATTATGAGATAATAAACATTTATTGCTGCTTAAAGCTACTAAATTTGGGGGTAATTTCTTACAGTGCATTACTATGTATAAATAATACAGCCCCAGTGAGAGTCACAGGTTCATGTTGCATGATGAGTCTGAAGGTGGCATGTTAATGCATTGAGGAACAGCCATTTACTAGGGGTGGAAAGGACTGATATCAACAATAAACCCCCAGTGGCTCGGCGCCTGTGGCTCAACGGGCTAAGGCGCCAGCCACGTACGCCTGAGCTGGCGGGTTCAAATCCAGCCTGGGCCCAACAGACAACAATGACGGGCTGCCACCAAAAAATGGTCGGGCGTTGTGGCGGGTGCCTGTAGTCCCAGCTACTTGGGAGGCGGAGGCAGGAGACTCGCTTGAGCCCAGGAGTTGGAGGTTGCTGTGAGCTGTGATGCCACAGCACTCTATCCAGGGGTGACAGCTTGAGGCTGTCTCAAAAAAACAAACAAACAAAAAAAAAACAATAAACCCCCAGTGTGGGGGAGAACTGTGAAAAAGAGACCAAGGGCAGCACAGCTGGTTTCCTAGAGATTTCTCACACATTTCCTCCATCTCAGTAAGTAAAACCACGGGTACCCAGTTACCTGACATGGGCCAGGACCTGGGAGTCATCCTCAAGCCCATTCTCTCTCTCACTACCCAATGTCCAATCCATCAGCAAGGCTCTGCCTTTCCACAGAAGGCAGCCTAGACCTCCTTGCTGCCTTTCCTGCAAGCACCATGGGTTAAGCCACCACCCTCTCTGACATGAGCAACATCAGCAGCCTCTTGGTCTATATCCTGGCTCTTACCCTGGTGTCAGCTCAAGAGCAGAATTGTCTTCTCAAAGTGGAAATCAGATCAGGTCTCTTAGGCCCAAATTCCCCAGGGCTCACTAGTCCAGTCATGTGGTCTTCTTTTAAGCATGACCAGCTCTTCTCACCTCAGGGCCCTTACAAGTGCTCCTTCCCTCCCTCCCATCACCATGTGACATCATTTGGGTCCCACCTCTCACAACACCTCCTCCAAGAAGTCTCGCAGGACTAGGTGAGCTCAATCCCCCTCTAATTCAATGTTCCTTTCATAAGTGGTTTGCCTACTGAGTGCCCTTCTCCCCTCTTAGAATATAAGTCCCATGAGGGTGACAGCCTTATCCATCTTGTTCACTTGGAATAGTGTCTGGCCCATAGGAAAAGCTTAAGAAACATCCATTTGATGAGTCCTGCCTAGAAACAAGGGATGGACAAGATGACTCCCAAGTTGACCTGGCTATAAGATCCAGAGTGCAGAGCTCTGCTGTGGCTCTGGGCTTCCAGTTGCCCTTCACAACAGGAGAAAAAGCCTGACCACCAGTGGGTCCCTTTTCCTACAGAGGAAAATCCTATTCAAAGCCCATCTGTCTGGCTATCGCCTTGCCAGCCTACCCTCTTCCCTCTTGGCTGGCCTCCTTAGCTGGGCAGAGCAGGATTGCTGCACCCCCCCCCCAGCACATTTGAGATTCATCAGGCTGGTTAAGTCCCCCAAAAGTCATCTGGGGCATCCCCCTGTCTCCACAAAGGAGGCTGCTGCTGCAAAAAAGGAGCTATCTTCTGTCCCATCTCTCTTGGGCTCTCCAGGTCTCCCAGGCCCCTACTCAGACACTGCACTGCCAAGATATTTATCCCCTCATCCTCCCTAAATGTATCTTACTGCTGCCAGGAGATGAAAAGCAAAAATAGATGGGGCAGGTAAGAATAGAGAAATGTCTTCCAGGAGACAGTGAGGGACAATTAGAAAGAAGCAAAAAGGCCCAGAGACAGAGAGTGGGTGAATGGGTGAAGAATTACACTGTGAGACCTTGGAGATGTCACTCTACTTTGTGGTGCCTCCACCTCCTCATCTGTAAAACAACACGATCTTTTGGCCAATGTGTTACGCTCTTGTGGAATTAAAAGAATAAAATCTAATAATGTATGTGAAATGCTTTCTAAGGCCTAAAGCACTTGACCAAATGTTCAAACATTCATCGCTATCCAGAGAAACAGGCACAGGAAGGGCAGTGGGAAGGGGAGTAGACTGAGGAGGAGCAAGAAAACTGGAAGGTTCTGGAGTTAAGGGTGGGAAACTCTGCTCCAGATAAACAGAACAAAGAGGGAGAAGCAGAAACTCATTCTCCATCCAGGGAAGACAAGACTGAGAGAGCCAGAAAGGGCAGAAATGTCACCACATACAGATGCTCTTTCTGCAAGCCAGACCCTCTATACCCCTGCAAGGTGAGCACTCCAAGCGGGAGTCCACAGGTGGGGAGACGCTCTCCAGCAAAGTGTGGGCACCTGAGGCTTAAGCGACTCGGGAGGAAGTGGATTCCGCCCAGAGCTGCCTGATCCATCAGTACCCCTGCCCAAGGGGTATTGATGGCCCCCAAGACTCCCAGTTGACAATCAACAATCACAATGTTTTTGAGCACCCACTGTGTGTCAGGCACTAGGCTGGGCACCTCACACACATTATCTCATTCACTTCTTATAACAACCTTGTGAGGCAGGCTTCTTATTCCCATATGCTTGAGGATGAAATAGAGGCTCAGAGAGGTACATAGCTTGCCCAAGGTCACCCAGCAATTAAGCAGCAGAGCATGAGATGCACTAGGCAGGCTGCTCCAGAGCACCACACTGCTCAATAAATGCTCCTTTTGGAAACTTCTCCATCTTCCTTCCATTCACTGAACTCCTTCCTGAAAGGTCAAGTGTGAATGGTAAAAGTAGAGGGTTCAAAGGGCAGGAAGGGAACAGCAAAAACAGAAGGGGCAGACATTGGCTGCAAGGAAAAGGTAAGGAAAGACATTTCTACCTCCAAGCAGAGCTATGTCACTGAACAGGAAAATTTCCTTCCCAAACTCATAAACCAACCCAAGTTTTCCAAGAAGTTGATCAATCACCATGGGTCCAAGCCTGAGAGGATGCAGTAGGGGATCCAGCCAGCCTGGCCAGCCAGGACCCCTCTATCCCTCCAGGCTTTGTGTCTCAGTTTCTGTCTCCCACAAAGCCCAGACAGGAAATACTTAAGGGGAAACTGAGGACCAAAAGGGAAGCTAATCAATAAAGAAGGATGTGACAGCCTCTCAGAGGGCTCCAGACCCAGCGGGATCTTGACCTCTGTCTTCATTCCTCACCAAAACTCCAATGCCCCACCTACCCTCTTCTCCCACACTAAGGGTCCTGAGGCTGTGGTCACAGTTTTCCTAGGTTGGCAGACTAGGGTCAATTAAAGCCCTGCATGGCCCGCGGGAGTAATTGAAATGTATCCCCCTCCTGCTAATTCCCAATCGCCCTAGAGAACTAGGAGAAACACCTTCAAAGGCCCCTCCCTCCGATCTGCGTCCCCGCCAGCCACCTTCTGTAGTCGCCTCGACGGCGCGCCCAGCCCCCTACCAATCCCCCTTGCTCCCAGCGCGCCCCGCCCCCGCCCCCGGGGCCTTCGCCTTCACCTTGACCTGGGCTAGCTTCCTTGCCTCGGTGCTTTGCATAAACAAAGAGAGAAGGAGGGACGACTAGGGCGCCGCCCCCATTCCACAGCTCCCCACTTCCCCGCCGCGTTCCACTCCGGGACCCCAACCCAGGCCGGTCCCAAGTCCTCTGGGGCCCTGCCAGCTCCCAGCCCCTTACCTTGGCCTGGCATTTCCGATGACAGGAGAAGCTGCAGACTGCAAGAGGGTGAGACACAGAAAGAAAGTTTTAGCCGCGAGGTATGAAATGGAAACTCCGCGAAATCTCCTCCCACCCCCGCCCGCAATCCGCGCTCGGGAGGGAAGGAGGGACAGAGGGAGGGAGGGGACGGAGGGGAGCGGCTGCCGCTGCTCCTCTGGGCCTGCGGGGCGGGAGCGCCCGGGCCTGCGAACCCGCGGGCGAGGAGGCACCAGCCCCCCGCGCCAGAGCCCCTCTGGGCACGGGAGAGTTCAGGGAACTGGAGGGAGGCTCTCCTGCTACATCCGCCGGGGGCAGAGATAGCCAGGCCCCCCACGAGCCTGGCCAGGAATAAGGGGGCCGTGTGGTCTTACACACACAGAGCCGACAGGTATTCAACATCCGCCAAACAGATCACACTCACTGTGCCCCCAACCCCTGAAAGACACTGGCCCAATTCAGGGTGCAGAAGGTCCATAAGATACATGTCCACACATTCAAACGCACACTCCCCCAGAACCACTTCCACAGATGCAGTTGCATACATACACACACAAACACACAGCCTGACACACTCTCTTGCCCAGGATCACCCACACACAGTTCCATGAGAGACCCTCAGAGCCCAGATGCTCACACAAACTTCATGTGCATGAGTACACACCGCACACACACACACACACCTAGAAGCTGGAATCAAATTTCCTATCAGGTTCCCAAAGCCTGCAATATCCCCAGCCCTGACACCCTGCCCCCAGGGCCCTGAGACTCCACCCAAGGATTTGGTGATCCCCCCTCTCAGCAAGTCACATGGGTGGGGTGAGAGGTGTCCTGAGCTGATTTCTATGCTGACTTGATCTTGTTGGCTGCCCAGGACCTACTGAAGCAGGTGGGTCGGGGGCCTGGTTAGAGAACAACCACAGCCAGCTGCTCCCTTCTCTGGGACCTAGGGCATCCCACCCTCTTCCAGCTTTGAGCCAACCAGATTCTCAGCAGAATACAGAAGGGGAGGCCAAGGCACAGATTAAGGCCCAGAACAGCCAAAAGAGACCTGAGGGCTCCCCACACTCCTTTGTCTAAAGTGCTAGGGGCTGGGGTGGGGCTGAGGGAGAAGCTGGGAGGCACACTGGGTGAAGCCTGAAATGTGACCTTGGCCAGTAGCCCTAGCATAGGACCTTCTCCCAGGACCTAGCTGGCCCAGCTTAGGCCTGTGACTCAGCCCATGCTGAGCAAGGCTTTCCTGACCCCACCAGCCACCCAACCCAGCTCAGGGACATCTCCACCCTGGCCATACCAGGACATACTGTCCAGTCAGCCACCAGAGTCATACCCATCCAACTACTCTTTTTGCTTTTCCCGCTCCCACAGGGGCCCCCACCATTCCAAGTGGCAGCTCCCTCTCTTCCAGAAGGTATTCCCTCTGGGACACCAACATCCCCAGCCCCACCCACTAGGCTTTGGCTGACCACAGAGTGTGGAATTGAGAAATCCTCATGTGGCCTGACTTGGAAGACCCTTAGAGGGCCACTGTGTCCAGACAGAGAACCTGGCACACAAATATGAACTTTCTCCTCTCTCTCTCTCTCACACACACACACACACACATATACATGGAGTACCTGGCACACAGTAGAGGCTTAATAAATGTTTATTGAATTGGACCTGACTGCAGATCTCCCCTGGAGTTCACATGCACCCCCATTTAATGATCCCCCTCCCAACATCTCATGTTCAACCAAAAAGGCATCCCTAATTGTCCACTCTGGGCCTCTACCCACAGTCTAGCCACAAGGAGCACAATGGGACCCAGGACTCCACTTTCCTCCAGCATACTCTACACTCTGACAGTTCCCAGAATGCACCAAGCTGCTTCCTACCTCAGGACCTTGGTACATGCTGCTCCAGCTGCCTGGAATACTCTTCTTGACCCCAGTACCCCTCTTAGCCTTCAGGAATCCACTCAAAGATATCCTCAAAGAGACCTTTCTGACCACCCAAACTAGACAATGTCCCCATTATTCCTTCTCACCACCTTGGTTATTTCTTTAGCACCATTCACTATCTGAAGTCATCTTGGGTGATTTCCTACTAATTAACCTAGAGTCTGAGGGCAGGAGCGTGACTGTATCACTCACACTGTAAGCCCAGCAGCTAGGACAGTATCTGCTTCAGGGACACAGGACCATGCAGCATCTTTGTGCAAAGTAGAAGGCCACACCCTGGGCTGACTAGCCCTGTGGACGTACATCTGGGCTAATGCACAATGTCTTTGTGCAATGGCAAGGAGGCACCCTTTCTCCAGATGGATCAGCCCTGTGCCAGGGTGCCTGGCTTAGTAAGCAAAGCACAGACTGATTCCAGTGCTCTTTCGGTAGGTGCCCTTGTTAGTACTTGACCAAAGCATTCATGACCATATAGGGCATGTCTGTCCCTGTCACACAGTGGGCAGATATTCAGCAAATGCCCTCAAGTGGATAGCACTTGGAGAAATCATCCTCTGCAGCTCTGTACTAGGGGGCAAGAGAAAATCTGCCCCAAGTCCCAGAAGACAGAAGCTCAGCAAACTGAATGCAAGCGGCAGGTGCCAAGCAGGAAAGAAATGGCCAAGGCCCCACGAATGGATTTTGACACCTTCAGAAGCACCTGGCCCCAGCCCCGAGGAAGCCCTCTTGCTGAGGCCCCACCCCCAACCCAGGGGCTCCTCCTTTCCATTCTTGGTCACCTTTTCTTAGGTCTTCTTCCATGGAGCAGTGTGGCCTGCTCTCTAATTTGCATCCTCTTGCTGTAATTCTGCTGGTCTCTCACATCTTAGGTCAATGAGGCAGTTGAAGATGTCACAGAAAAAGAAACTGTCAAGCAAGCTCACAAGTGGCTACCCTTATTTCTTGCCTCTGGAATTCATGCCCTCTGGTAGTCACCTCCCACACTGGATAGGGCTGATTTGTGTAATCAATCAGATACTATAGAAATGGCAGATATTATAGAAATGAGGCTAAGCCATAAAAGACACTGTGACTTGAGCCTTGGTCTTTTGAATCACTTGCTCTAGGGACACTGAAGCAGCCCCGTGGAGAGGTCCCTGAGGTGAGGAGCTGAGGCCTCCTGCCAACAGCCAGGTCCAACTTGCCCCATGTGAGTGAACCAGGTCGGAGGTGGACCAGCCCCAACCAGTCCTTCTGATGAATACAGCCCCCTGACATCCTGACTGCAATTTCATGAGACAGACACCCCGAGCCAGAACCACCAGCTAAGTCACTTGTGAATTCCTGACACACAGAAACTGTAAGGAACCATAATTTTGTATTTGTTTTAAACTGCTAAGTTCAGGGGTAATTTTTATGCAGTACTCAATAACTAATATAGAAATCAGAGCCCAGAACCACTCAGGTAGCAAAAGACCAAAGGCAGCTAATGCTGGGAACAAAGACCAGAGGCCGTAGCCTGGGTCCTACCCTACTCCTTAGTGCCTGCACACCCATCTTTTTAACTCCTCCCCTTTCCTTACCCTACTAAGTAATTAGTTATCATGTCCCAGAAAGAAACCCCAAAGAGGTTATTGAATCCCAGCCTTCCTCCCCAGCTCTTCACCATTGCCCCTCTCTGAGCCCGTCTCCCCACCAGCCTTGCCCTCTTCCATCCACAGAGCCCCAGACCACTCTCAAGTACAAACTGATCACATCAGGGCCCTGCGTGGAACCCCATCCAGCTCCTCAGCACATCTCGTCAGGCCCTGCCTGGCCTGCTCTTGTCTCCATCTCCAGCCAGTGCACCAAATAAATCTGTTCCTGTAACACTGAACTCCCCATAGGGCATCTTGAGTCTGCAAGGAGCAGGTCTGGAAGGGTAAACTCATGGCTCCTTCAATACCTACTTCCTGTCCCTCTTGGATAATCAGGTGCTCAAAGACAGTCCCTCCTTCCCTATGCTCTCAGAATCCTCAGCTCACAGGCCTCAGAAAGTTCTTGTCACCTTAGAGGATTAAATATTCCTTTATGATTTGCTGTCCCCACCAACCCCACATGCAGCTGCTTCTGAGACAAAAAGGGTGGTTCTGTTCAACATTCCAGCTTTGTACCCTGCCTGTTCCCCAGCACAGGGCCTGACACACAGATGGGGCTCAAAAAATGTGAAGGAAATTTCAAATCATAAGAATTTTCCTCCGTCTAAACCCCTGGGACAAGGGTGGGTGGAACAACACAAGTGAGGGCTGGTAAGCCCCGCTCTTTGGCAGCAGCCCCTACAGGGAGAGGGCAGGCCGGGACCTGGGAGTCAGTGCTTTGAACACCACCAGGCTTAGTAAGGAGGGTGAGGGGCTGGAGGCAGGTGAAGCAATTAACTGACCCTTCCCCCACTCACCTGCTGACACTGCTTTTTGTCTACACACTCCCCACCTGGTGGCATGCAGAGGGACTGTCAGCTCCAATGTAGTCATGCACTTGCTGTGTGATCTGGGCCAGGTCACTTAACCACTCTGATTCTCCATTTCTTCATCTGCAGGTGATAATAGCATCTACCTCACAGGGCTCTTGTGAGGATTAAAGGAGGCCTAGAAGTTATGCCTGGCACAGAGTGTGTTATATGGAAGGGTAACCTGCTCTCAGCAGCATCTTCATCACCTTTGTTTTCACTGTTATTACACAGAAGAGCCCCCATCTGCTAGACAAGAGACCTAGGTTCCAGCCCTGAGTGTTCTCATATAGCTATCTGACTGAAGCAAGTCATGCATCTCAGCCTCCACGTCCCCTGAATGACAGCTTCCAGGGTGAATTGGGCCTCCACTCTTGCCTTCATTTGATGGCTAAGTGTTTAAAACATCAAGACTTTATAAGTTAGTTGGAATGCATTGGGCAGAGCAGATCTCCCCAGGCGCCAGGATTTCCATCATGTCCCACATTTATTCACCTGCCTTAACCTTGAAGCGCCTGGCATTTGTGCCCCTGTAACAGGTGGTCTCCCAACCCTGTTCCAGCTATGAGAGCCTGTGTAACATGGCCAGTCTCATTTCTGCTGCTGTTTGAATGTGTGTGTCCCTCCTAAATGCATATGTTAGCACCCACTGTGATAGTATTACAAGGGATGTGAGTCCTTTAGGATGTGATCAGGCCATGGGGACCCTGGGCCCTTATGGATGGATCATGCTCTAATGAAAGGGCATGAAGGAATGAGACAGTCCTTTTTGCCCTCCCTCCAAGCCTTCCACATGTGAGGCCACGGCGTTTGTCCCCTCCAAAGGATGCAGAAACAAAGTACCATCTTAGAAGCAGAGACCAGGCCCTTATTAGGTGTCAAATCTGTTGGTGCCTTGATTTTTGAACTCTAGCCTTCAGAAACTGTAAGCAGTAAAAATTCTGCTGTTTGTAAATTACCCAGTCTCAGGTATTTTGGTGTAGCAGCCCAAAAGACTAAGACTCTCCATCGATGTCACCACCCATGTCTTCCTCCAACCAGGAGAGGAGGAAAACCAGGTTCCAACCCTGAGAATGTGCCAGAGGCTATTGGGGCAACAACCAGTCTGTGGGTGACAGGCACTCAGTCTGCAAAGTACCATTTCTCACAGTAGATGGAGGTGGGCAGGAGAACCCCAGCCTTTCCCTCTCCCAGCACCCCTCAGATGCCTGAGTTCTCTATACTTCTCAGGATCAACCCCACCCCAGCAGACCATGGCCTCCCAGCTCCCACAGAAGGACTAAAAGTCACAAGCCCACCTATAGCACCCTCCTGAACCAGCACTTTGGTGCCCTGGAGGAGTGTCTTGTCAAACCTAAACTCCACGGATTCCCAGGAACCCATCTCCACTGTCCCCACACAATAGCACCCAGTGGCCTGAGAGGAGCAGAGAGCCCCAAAGTGAAGAGGGTCCCTTGGGTTACCTGCTGGGGTGGAGAAATACCTCAGCTCCAGCCCTTGGCCCCTGCTCTTCTCAACTAGGCCACCGGTACTCTGTCCTGGGGTGGCTTCCTGCCTCTCGGAACACAGGAAGCCAACATTGTTGGGATCTAAATGGCCTTTTCCTCCTCGACTTTAGTTGGAAAATGAGCACATAGCCTCAGTGTGCACCTGACCCCGGCAATAACTGGTTATATGCCTTGTCCAGCTTCAGCTCCTTCCCCAGCTGGCAGGCCTGGATGCTCACCTGCTCACCAGCCACTCAGCCCTGCCCTGCCTATCCACTTCCAGGGCCCAGGCGAGGGGTGTATGGTGGTTAATTTCATGAATCAACTTGTCTAGGCCATGCTACCCATATATTTGGACAAATGCATTCTAGATGTTTCTGAGAAGGTATTATTTTTATGAGATTCACATTTAAGTTAGTAAACTTTGGGTAAAGCACATTATGCTCCATAACGTGGGTGGGTCTTATCCAATCAATTGAAAAACTTACCTAAGCAAGAATGAATTCTGCCAGCACATAGCTTTTGGCATTGACCACAACTCTTCCCTGGGTCTTCAGACTGATTTTGGACTTTGCAAGTCTCCATAATCACACTAGCAAATTCCTTAAAATAAATCTCTATCTCTATATCTCCATACACCCTACTGGTTCTCTTCTTCCAGAGAACCCTGACAAAGTCTCAGAGGGTGGTCTGAGGGCTGACCTGGCTCTCAAGGAACAAGAAGAAATCTTTAGATCATCCCATCTAGTGGTTTTCAAACTTTTATTTTTGCAACGAAACTCTTCATGCAGATGGCCTCGTTGTATGTATAATCTCATTGATATCAGTTAAGATTTACTGAATCCTTGCTAGGTGCCAGGCTCTGTTGTGAGCCTTGCACACATGCATATATTATCTTATTTAATCCCCACAGTAACCTGATGAGGGAGGTACTGATGTTCATCCATTTTAAAAGTGAAGAAACTGAGGCTCAGAGAGATGAAGCAATTTGCCCACGTTTAAACTAGTAAAGGTCAGAGCAGGTATTTGAATCCAGAACATCTAAGCCAAGTGCCAGGCCACCACATCATTTGGCCTAACATATTTAACTCCTAAAACCAGAGCTGCTTTGACTGAAGTGGGCAGGGGTTCCAGAACCCTAACACCTTAAGACTTCCTTTGCATTTCATCTTTTTCCCACCCTAAAACACCACCAAGAACCTTAAATCTCCTTTGAAACACAGTTTACAGCCTCTGCTCTAGTCAAGCTCCCTCATCAAGAGAAAAGGGAAAGCCAGGCTCAGAGAGGTTAAGTGTCTCACCCAAGATCAAGAAGTGGCCAGCCAGATCTAGAAACCCAGGGTCTTCCCACCCTGCAGGATTCCACAAGGTCTTCAGACACAGGGGAAGAGCTGGGGTCCCCAGAGAGGTGATGGAGGGAAGGAGTTCTTAGAAACAAGATTTCTCCAAATCTAACCAATGAGGCTTTCTGGGTCTTCAGACACAGGGGAAGAGCTGGGGTCCCCAGAGAGGTGATGGAGGGAAGGAGTTCTTGGAAACAAGGTTTCCCTGAATCTAACCAATGAGGCTTTCTGAGTCAGCTTTTCCTATTAAAAGCTGAGTTGTGCCCTTTTCTTCTCCAGCGATTAATGGCTGCTCCCAAGACCCAGAGGGCTGCTGCCCGACTGGAGGAAGACGATAGTAGAAGCCGCAGCGAAGTTCGGGGTGTAGGTTATGAGGACAGTCAGGATAGCATCCTAGAGCCACTTTCCCTCCCAGAAAGTCCAGGTGGCACCACACTTTAGAAGGTTCTCCATCTGTGCCTTGTATTTTCTGTGAAGAACATTTTCCTGTGGCTGAACAAGACAAAGTTCTAAAGCACATGATTATTGAGCATAAGTTTGTCATAGCTGATGTCAAATTGATTGCTGATTTCCAAAGGTACATTTTATATTGGAAGAAAAGGTTCACTGAACAACCCATCACAGATTTATGTAGTGTGATAAGAATCAATTCCACAGCTCCATTTGAAGAACAAGAAAATTATTTTTGTTATGTGGTGTTTTACCAGAAAATAGAATTCTTAGAGAGAAGCTTCAGAAACAGAGACTGAAAGAAATTCTAGAACAGCAGCAGCAAGAACGATATGATACCAATTTTCATGGCATTTGTATGTTTTGCAATGGAGAATTCCTTGGAAACGAATTGTTCTTTTGAACCACATGGCCAGAGAAGATACTTTCAACTTTGGATTGCCAGACAACATTGTAAATTGCAATGAATTTCTGTGTATGTTACAGAAAAACCTTGACAGTTTGCAGTGTTTGTACTGTGAGAAAACCTTTAGGGACAAAAAAATACTTAAAGACCACATGAGGAAAAAACAGCATCGTAGGATCAATCCTAAGAACAGACAACATGACCGATTTTATGTCATCAATTCCTTGGAACTCGGAAAATCATGGGAAGAAGTTCAACTGGAAGATGATCAGGAGCTGCTAGACCATCAGGAAGAGGACTGGTCTGATTGGGAAGAACACCCTGCCTCTGCTGTCTGCTTATTTTGTGAAAAGCAAGCAGAAGCAATTGAGAAATTGTATGTCCACATGGAGGATGCACACGAATTCGATCTTCTCAAAATAAAATCAGAACTTGGATTAAATTTCTATCAGCAAGTGAAACTGGTCAGTTTCAATCGGAGGCAAGTTCACAAGTGTAGATGTAATGGCTGCCACATGAAGTTCAAATCCAAAGCAGACTTAAGGACTCACATGCAAGAAACTAAGCATACTTCACTGCTTCCCAAGAGAAAGACATGGGATCAACTTGAGTATTATTTTCCAACCTATGAAAACGACACTCTCCTGTGTACAGTGAAAAGTGACCTGTGATCTGACAGTGAAAGTGACCTGACATCTCAGGAATAAAATGAAAATGTTCCCATCATCAGTGAAGATACATCTAAACTTCATGCTTTGAAACAAAGCAGTATTTTGAACCATTTGCTACAAGATTGCTTAAAAAAATAGAAACTACTACAGAAGCAATGTAGTTTTCATGTTTTTCTCTTATAAGGCAGATATGAAAGCATAGTTTAAATTTGAAAGTCAACAAAGGATTAGTCCTTGGTGAAATAAACTTTTCAAAAATGAATGTTCTTTTCAAAAACTAAAACAGAAAATAAAATGAAGACTCGGTAAAAAACCAAAAAATAAATAAATAAATAAAAGCCAAGTTGTCTTTCCAGGTACATCCTGCTCAAAGGAAACTATAAGTGACTATTTTCCTCTGACCAAAGGCATTGAGAAGGATAAAGGTCCAAACCATTTCCAGACAGCACTCCTTGGACTCCAGAGCTGACATTCTGGTCTCTTCCCTTGAGTCTCAGCTTGCTGGGAGACTAGGGCCCTTGAGCCAAGCTCTTAGCCCATCCAGCCTCCCTCTGGGGACTCCCTTAGAGCACTGCTCCAGGGACCTGTTTGAAACTCACTATCTGGAATAAAGACCTACACATCCATCAAGACTCAGCCTACACGTGCCTTCCCTGATGAAGCCTGACAAGAATATGGCTGCTGAATCAAAGACACCTGTATCAACTTTGCCAACACGGTCTATGATTGACTGTGTCCATCTTCTTCAGTATGGACTGGCTCCCAGCACCAGTGCCTGGCATGGCATCTAGCCCACAGGATAGCTCAGCTCATGATTGTGGGATGGATGCGTGGTACATGGAGGAGGTGAAGTGGCAGCCTGTGCTGGAAAGTTATCCTATCCTGCCTTTGTGGACTCCACTCGGGGGATTTTCCAGACCCTCTGACTATCTAGGCCTCATTAAGCTTTCTTAGTTCAGCCTCCTCAATTACAGATGAGGAATCTGAGGTCCTAGATGTGAAGTGACTTATTTGAGGTCACAAAAGTTGTGAGAAGCAGGGCCAGAAATAGAGCCCAGGCCACTAACCATGTCCTCTGCCTCTTGTCCTCTCCTTTTCTCAGCCACCAGTATACTCCTCACACAGAGCTTTAGTCCCTAGCATTAGGACCCCACTCAGTCTCACAGTAACCTCCAGAGACAAAGGACAGATTTCTCTTCACCCTATGGCACACAGGAGCAGATGGACACAGCACAGTAAGACTTACCCAGGTCTCCCAGAATCTCTTTCCCTGTATGTCTATTACACCCATGTGTCCTGCCACCTCACTTCCTGGTCTGTCTTTGAGTCTCTCAGAACCAGGCCCAGACCCTGAGCTCCTGCCTCCCTCGCACACCCCTCCTACTGTCACATTACATCAAGTGAGAAATGCAGGAGGGCAGGGAGCAGAAGAATCATCCACGTTATAGAGCCAGGCAGCCAGGGACAGACAGGACAGATGTCCTAGGGTCTCCTGGTATAGGAAAGTTTCTTCACTGTCCTCTGCCTCCAGCAGAAGTTTCTGCAATGTTGCAAGTCCCACAGAGACTGCAAATCCAGGGCCTTGGTATTCCATATATGCCGCCTCACCCATCACTCCCAGCCGCTAATCCAGGCCTTGCCTGGCTGAGCCGAGAGTTAAAGACTGTGAGGAGCCAGAGAGCAGAGCAAACCTCTGGACGTGGGCTTCAGGAACAGACATGGGCCAGAGTTTAGTCTACAGTTGTGCCCTCAGCCAGGACACAACATATACAACCACATCTGGCAGCCCTGGAGGAATGGGTGGGTGGGCAGAGAAGATGGTCTGTCCACCTTCTGCCACCACGACTTCTTGGTTCCAAAGACAGAGAGTTGCTCCGCTCTGCATTCCACAGTGATCCCAGGGGTTCCCAACCTTGGCCCCAGCCTGGGAGTCCCAGTCCTCATCCTGAGGTGCACTTAGCCTGTACAGACAGGACACTTCTTCCTTCCTCCCCGCTGGCCTGGCGTCCCACCTTCCATGGCCCAGTCCTGACACCTGGTGGTGCCTCTGGAGCATAGCCCTAGCTTCCTTCCCAACTCCCCACCCCGCACCAGGGCCCAGCCTGGCCACCCACCCTCCCCACTGGCTCATACCGGCAGGATCAGACTAGGCTCTGGGTGAAAAGAGGGCCACTTTGGGAGCACACCATTTGCATAGAGTCAAACTCCCTCCTCAACTCCAGCCCTCAGCCCAAGTCAACTGGGGGACCTAGAACAAGGGGCCACAGGAGGCTCCAGCAAGACATGTACCCAAGGTCACACACAGTGGGGTCCCCAGGACTTCCTCCTGCCCCATCCCTGGGGCTGCCTCCTATCACAGCAGCACAGTGGCCCCCTGGGGTAATGGGAAGACACTAGGGGGAGATCCAGAATCAAGGTTAGACAGCCTCTGAGTGCAGGGCAGCATGGGGCCCTGTTATACAAATGAAATGCAAAATCTCACCCTCCACTATTCCTCTGTGACTTCACCCTTGTCTCCCCCCACACCACCAGAAAGAACCTGTCAGACTTTTCCAGAGGAGGGTGACACCATGTGGCTGATCTCGGTATTGCAAAATTTCCTTTGGGCCCCCTAAACTCATGCTGGGCATCCCAGTCCTTCCGGTAAGGTCCCTGGCAGACCTTGCCTAGAATGCCCTCCACACACATTCACACATACACTCACAGGCTTCCAGCCATCCACTCCTACCTCCAACACTCAGCTGAAATGCCATCTATTCCCCAAGAGCATACACTCAATCAACTGGGTGCCTTGGCAGATGTGATCCATCTCAGCCTCAGTTTCCTCCTCTGTAAAATGAGAATGACACAAGTGCCTTCCCGATGCTGTCAGCATCAGATGAGGTCATGCCTGTGAGCGCTTGGTGCTCAATCAGAGCTTTACGAATTGCTCACTGGACTCTGATGCCCAGATCCCAGCCCACTGGGACATCAGCATAGAGAGAGGAAGAGAGAGTCAAGTGAGAAAAAGCTCCAGGGCTGCAAATATCATGGGCCAGCACGGCCTATTAGACACAGCCGGCATGGTCAAGGTTTGTGCAAGAAGTGTGGGGCTAGGGTGGGAGCCCCGGGACGGAGAGCTGGGCAGGGGCTGGCCCTGTGGGGCCTGCAGCCCTGAGAAGGTGCCTGTGCTTTGTCTTAAAATTCTCAAAGATTTTACCCCATAAAAGATTTTACTGCTGACATAACCAGCCCCCTGGAAGCTGGTGTGGGGGTGGATGGCCGAGAATGGCTCAGGAAACAGCAGAAGGCAGAGCTGAGGTGAGAGTTGACAGCAGCTGAGCTAGAGGGAATGACACGGAGCTGGGGGATGTGAGCTGTCCTTGGGTGCCTGGTGACTGACAGGATATGAGAGTGAAAGAGAGGGGGCCCTCTAGTGAGGCAACTGGATGTATGATGGTGTCAGTCTCTGAGACTGGGGGCAGGACCTCCTGCTGATGTCACTGAGTGATCTGGGACAAGACACTGACTTCTCTGACAATAGTCTCAGCCAAACACAGGCTATGCCAGGAGCACATGAGAACAAAGATTGAAAAGCACTGCAGCCAGCATGTCCTGCACCAATTCCAATTCGGGGCCTCCTAAAGTCACCCCTAAACTGCCACAGGGGAGGATTGTGGCTTGCCTTCTATGCAGGATTCCCAGTGCCAGACACATGCCACCCACATCCACATAGTCAACCAGATGACATCCATGTGACCTCCAGGCCCCTTCCACAAACTCTCCACACGGCTTCCACATGCCAATGACATACTGCCTATATACCACACACACACCCTCAACACACCATCCACACACCACCACCCACTAGTCACGCACCTTCCACATGCCATTCACATGCCATTGAAGTTAGCATACCTTCCTCTGCCATTCACACACGTACACCAACACAAGCTGCATGCCATTCACCACCTGCCATGCCCACCACACCAGCCTACATGCTCGCCATCCAGTGAACTCTGTCAGAATCTTCTCCAGATGAGAAAGGCACTAGCTCGGACCCCCAGGACATGTGCACAGCAGAGTCCCAGACTTGCCTGGGCCCAGCTATCTCATCCCCACCTAGTGGCATTCCCATTCCCCGAAGCCTGGCCAGCCACTCACCTTTGCAGGTGCAGCCCTCCCGGGTGATGACCTGGCGGCAAATTCCACAGGGCTTCACCTTCTTAAAGGTCTTCACCTTGAAGTGGTGTGTCTTGGGGGCCTCCAGATCCTCTGGCTGTGGGAGGAGAGGCACAGGGGTCAGTGCTGGCAAGAGGCCAGGGTCCTGGGGAGAAGTTGGGAGGCTGGAAGAGGTAGGCAGTGACTGGGAAAGGGATGGCAAGAGTCTGTCAGGGTCCAGACGAGGGAAGGAAGCCCAGGGATAGAGAAAGGTCTCATCTCAAACTCCCAGACTCCGTGGGGACAAGGGACTGGGCCCAGATAGCAGCTAGCACAGCCTGGCATCCAGAGGTCACAGTCCGCTGCAAGGCCCCCACTGTTCTTGTCCTTGTATTCACTTTCTCTTTAAGGCACTGCTTACACACAGTAGCACATACTCATTTTAAAGGTAGTGCTCGACACAATTTTACGTAAGTCCACCCCACAGAACCACACCCCGGAGGCTCCAAGACCGCTCATGACAATACTATTGTGACTTCCATCACCAAAGAGTCATGTTGCCTGATTGTCACACTTCATAGATAAGGACACATCTGATGTGTGCTCTCGAGTTCTCTCACACAACATCAGTCCGTGAGGTTCAGCCCTACGGTTGCACCAGGAGTAGCTCCTTTGCCATTGCTGTGTCCCTTTGTATGAATGTGCCAGACTCTCTGCCCACACTGCTGCTGATAGGCCTTGACATCTCTGACTCAGGGCCCCAAAATGCCATTTCCCCCTTCTCTCCGCACCACCCTCACCCCTACCTCCTGCCCCAGCCCAGAAGGCTTCTTCCATCTTTATGTTTGTTTTCTATTCTTTGTGTTATGAAACTGTGGCTATGTTGACTAAATTATACCCTGTCACATGGGAGAGGGGAAACAGGTTGGTGACCCAAGCCCTCCTCTGTGTCTAACTTGCAGTGAAGCCCTGGGCCAGTCACTACCCACCACCACTACCACAGGCCTCAGTTTCCCCCCTTTGGCTGGCACCACACCTCTTTAGCTCTGATGGTCTGTCCTTTGCAACCACATATTGGGACATACTCTAAGCTGCAAAGCTCTGCACTGGCATCACCTGCCTTGGGGGCCCCAGCACAGGCAGAACTGGGGTGCTCCCTATTCTGAAGGCTCTCCAGAAGAGCGATCCCCTACCTCAAGCCCAGGGGTCTAACTGCATTCACCTCCAAGCAGCAGGAACTGGGGGCTAGACACAGGACCCAGCAGCTGCCTCTTTCCCCTCTGCAGGCACAGACCTTTGTGACACCCCTGTGCACTCTCAAGCACACACAGAGGCACATCACAACCCTGTGGGGGTTGGAGAGGGCTCTCTTCCACATCCCCTCCTTGTACCTACTCCAGAGCCCGCAGCTCTGAGATACAAACTGGGAGGTGACAGCGAATTCAGAGAAGAAAAAGTGGCAGCATCTCACAGCCCAGTGTGTCAGGGTCTCCTGCCTGTAGATCTCACAGAGGGAGTGCTGGCTGACAGAGACCAAGCCACAGAGACACAAAACAAAACACAGGCAAAATGAGATCAAGTCCAAGGGGTTGAAGGGAGACACAGACAGAGACACAGAGACAGAGAGGGGAGAAAGACCAAGATCAAGGCAGAGATAAAGGCTGACAAGCACACTCAGACACTGAGAGACACACACAAACTAGGAAGGGGGCCAGAGGATCAAAAAGGGACAGACAAACAGAAGGACACAGGAGCATCCAAGGTCAAATCTGGGAAGATCTGAGCACCAAAGTACATAATGATAGGACTGGCATTTAAATGAGTCCATGCTGACAATAAGAAATGCAGTCATTGCCTCATTACATGTTGGTCAACCACAGACCAGCATACACCATGGTGGTCCCATAAGATTATCATACTGTATTTTTACTGTACCTTGTTTAGATACACAAATATTTGTCACTTTGGGGTTTTTTTGTAGTTTTTGGCCGGGGCCGGGTTTGAACCCACCACCTCCGGCATATGGGGCCCACCATACTCGTTGAGCCACAGACACTGCCCATATTTGTCACTTTGTTATAGCTGCCTACAGTATTCAGCACAGTGACATCCAGAACAGGTACGTGTAGCCCAGGAGCAATAGGCTAGACCATGTAGCCTATGTGTGTAGTAGGTTTGTAAGTTCACTCACGAAATCACCTAAGGATGCATCTCTTGTTAAATGACCCATAACTATAACTAAATAAATTGAAAGTTTAATGAAGCACAGATATTTACCTCAACTCAAAGCACCTACCCCACACAGTACACTTACACATTACAAAGGGGGAAAAAGTAACTTTTCCTGGCAGACTCCACTTTAATCAAGTGTAATCAAGTGATGGAAGTAACATCACCAGTAATGGGATGAATGGAAGTCGTGAGCCACAGACAGGGCACTGGGAACAGACATTACTCCTGCCGCATTCCTGCCAAAAAGCCACTACCAGAATCTAATCATGAGGAAGCATCAGGCCAACCAATAGGAGGAACAGTGTGCAAATCAAATTAAATGGCCTAGAATCTTCAAAAGTGACAAGAACATGAAAGTCAAAGAAAGACCAAGATGATTTCTACACTGAAGGAAGCTAAGAGATGTAACATCCAAAAGCAATGGCTGGTTCTGAGCTAGATTCTGTTGATGACCATAAAGGACATCACTGGGACAACTGGCAGCATCCATGGCATCTAGATTAGAAAGTATTAAGGTATCCATGTCAGTTGTCTGATTTTGATGGCTGGGCCAAGTTGGTAGACATCCTTGTGGGAAAATGAAGTAAGCAATAAAAGGTGGTGGGCCATGCCAGCCACTTACTCTCTAATAGCTTAGAAAAAAACCTGTTGCACTGTATTTTCAAGCTCTCGGAACTTTGAGATTGGTTTGAAATTCCGAAAGAAAGACAGACAGACAACTATTGGGTCAAGAGGAGCGGAGACAAAAGCCAGGGTGGAGGTGGGGAGGGTAAAGGGTGGGCAAGCAGGCCCAGCAGTGCTCCCTGGTGGCCAGGGGAGGCAGCCAAGCTCTGCCGGCCAAACTCTATAGGGCGGTTGGGTTCTGATACCCCTGCAGCTGGATTCGAGGAGCTTCATCTGTGGATGGGGTAAGAGTGGGAGCAGGGCAATGACCAGCTCGGACCCCATTCAGTGCTCCCCATCCCGGAGGGAAGGGCAGAAAAGTCCCCTCCATTCAGAGTGTCACCTCCCCTGTTTTCTGATCTCAGGTCCTAACTTGGGGCCTTCCTGTCGATCTATCACAGATGCTCCAGGGAGGGGGTCCAGGCTAATGCCAACTGCAGCAGCCAGGCCTGGAGTGCAGGGAGAGGAGCGGAGGGGACTCGAGATTCAGTTTATGGTCTGTCTTGGGGAGACAGGCAGGAAACCCTAAAACCAACTTTCCCAGTCTTGCTCTAGTACCTCCCAAGCCCGCCTCATCCCACTAAGTCAGGCAGAGCTTCCTACCCCAACTTATCCCCCAAACTTCCCTCCCAACACCCCAATTCCAGTCCTTCCCCAAAGGGGCAGTGGAGTCTCCTTGCTGACCAGTGAATAGACGGACAGCAAGTGAGACAGTTTATCACGGGGCCCCAGGGTTGCCGGCCCAGCCCCATAAAATCTCAACCCCCACACCCAGGGCCTGGAGAGCAGGGACTGGCTTTCAGAAACATCTCTGCCCTGCTCAGGCCTCTCTAAACAGCCCCAGGGCAATGCTCCAGGACATTCTCACCCCTCACTCCACCCAGTCCTGGCTCTGGCTGAGGGAGCACTGGGATGGGAGTCCAGAGTCCTGTTTTCTAGGCTTCGTGGCCTTGAAAACATTGCTGGCCTTCTCTGGGCCTCAAATGAAAATGAGGTGTTTGGACCAGATAGACTAACTATAAACAAAGAGGAAAAAACAATGGGACAGTCCCTTTGGGAAAAATGAACTGGGGGTAATGGAGGTGGGAAATGCTGTTGATTATGGATTAGAATTAATGAGACTTCAATCCTCTAAGGAGAGACTGTGACACCCTGGTAGGGGTGAGGGACCAGCTCTGCCACCTCCAAGCAAGTAGCCCCAGGATCTACTGGCCTGGCTTCCCCTATAAAACAGTCTGCTCATCCCCCTGAAAGAGTCACTGAGTTGGTTTGATGTTTCCTAGGATGCTGGGGGAGAAAGTCCAGGGTGGGTTAGCCGCCCATCTTCAACTATCTGAAGGAGCTGTCGTTGCAGGAAGGAACCAGACATAATCTGTGATGCTCAGAAGGCAAAACAAAAACCAGTGAGAAGACGCTGCAGGGAGGCATAATTAGACTGGACAAGGAACAAAAACTTCTTAACAATCAGACATTAAAATCAGAGCTAAGGGCTTGGCGCCTGTAACTTAACAGGCTAAGGCGCCAGCCATGTACACCTGAGCTGGTGAGTTCGAATCCAGCCCAGGCCCACCAAACAACAATGACGGCTGCAACCAAAAAAAAAGAAAAAAAAAATGGCCGGGCGTTGTGGCGGGCACCTGTAGTCCCAGCTACTGGGGAGGAGGAGGCAAGAGACTCACTTGAGCCCAGGAATTGGAGGTTGCTGTGAGCTGTGATGCCCCAGCACTCTATCCAGAGTGACAGCTTGAGGCTCTGTCTCAAAAAAAGAAAAAAAAAAGAAAAATCAGAGCTAAGAAGAAAACCAGGGAGGGGGAGAGTGGATACTACACACCCTCACCCTCCCTGGGGATGCTCTGCAGGTCCAGGCAGAGGATGTGAACAAGCCCCTGAAGTGCAAAGTACCACTCAAGGGTAACTGCTTATTATGCCAGTGGTCATCATTTTCCTGACAAGTGGCAGAGAGCTTCACACACACACGCACACATTCACCCTCCCCTCTCTGGATTTGCTGGCTCCAAAGGGACCTGGAGAAAACTAGGGGGCAGAAGGAGGTATGGCCACTGCAAGAGGCCCCCAAACCCACGTCCCTAAAGAGCCCAGACAAGGGCAAGGGAAGTCCTTCTTTACTGTCCAAGCCCAGAGCCCTCACCCTGCCACAGCCCACCCAGCACCTCAGAGCTTTCCTGGCCCCTGGGCATCCTCTCCCTTCCCTCCCTCCATCCAGCCCAGACTGCTTGCCAGGGCGGCCCAGCCAGAGGGGTGCGGCACATCTGGCTTGGATACCCTTGGCGGGAGTCCTTGGCCCTGGGTGGGAAAGGCTGTTTGTGGTTCCTCCCTGCCCCATGGGGCAGAGCAGCAGTGGGTGGGGTGGTAAAGAAAGGGGGTAACAGCCCCAGTGGTCCCCAGCTCACCAGCTGCTTCCCAAGACTTTGCTCCAGTACTGCCCCCACAAGGCTCCCTATGGCCAAACAGCCCCAGGGGATGTGGGGAGAGGGCAGAAGTTTTGAGCGGGGGAGCAACACACAGTCTGGGAAAGGGGGCACCACATCTGGGCCTGAGGCAGCCCTGAGCAGTCAGCTCCACCTGCCTCGGCCTCCTGGACATCCCTCCAGCCTCGTCCCATCACCCTCAGTCCGCGAGGCCTGGTGGGCAGCAGCCGGCATCTCTGCAGAGACACAGATCCCCAGGGGGACGGTGGCTGGCTTCCAGGAGACCCATTGGCACCTTGAGTTCCAGCTGCCCCCCCTCACCTTCACACTCACACACAAGCTCCTGCCCCATCCCCTAAGCAGTTAATGGCTTGACCGTGTTCTTGGTCGCCCCGGGTGGAAAACTCTGAGTCACTTAGCTCCTTCCTGCCCTCCCTTGACACACAGACAACCAGTTGCCAAATACTGTGAATTTTGCCTCCTAAACATTCTCATCCTCCTGTGCTTTTTAATCCCACCACCTTTGCCCTATTTGAGGCCTCATTACTTCTGCCTAAGGCAGTTACAACAGCCTCCTGGGCCCCAAAACAAGGCCCCTTCCCAACCAAAGCCCCTATGCAGCCTCTCCAGAGCACATCTAGCTACAGCTCTGTGGGTTCAGTGACACCCCACTCACCCCCAAAATGCTGCCATAACTTCCCCCATGCCCAGGATAAGCCCTGCCCTCCCTTGAGCCAACAGAGGAAGCAGCTCCGTCCCTACCCAGCCCACCCTGTCTTGCATCCACGCGGACTGCTCCACACTGCTTGGCAGCTCCCCACTTCTCTGGACTGCTGAGCCCCTGCTCGGTTGTTCCCTCTGCCTAGAATGCCCTTCTTCTCCTGTCTGCTCATCCAGCTTCCAGGCAGGCATCCTCGCAGGTCTGATTCAAACCTCATCCTGCAGGGGGATCAACACAGACACCAACAGCCACTGTCAAATCAGCAGCCCCAACTGCTGTCTGCTTTTCTTATTTTGAAAAGTATAAAAGCTTTGGAAAAGATGACCCTGTGCCAGCCCTTCCCCTGGACTCAGTAACCGTCCACGTGTTGCCACTTCAGCTTTCTCTGGCTTTCTCTGTCCTCCAAATAGCCCAGTGCAGAGGTTCAGGAATTCAGCAGGGAGGGCAGGAAGGATGATGCAGTCCTGTCATCTAATCCTAATTCCCTGCTACCCGTGAATAGCAGATTACAGCTGGGTCTTTGTTTCTGTTTTTGTTTATGACTCAAGGTCCAGTTAGCAGTGTGCATCTCCTTTAGATGTCGGGTCTTTTTTCCTTTAATCTACACACATTATCCACTTTTTCACTGATGTTTTAAAAGACTTCAGGGCAAGCAATTTGCACCATGTTTCTCAATTTGGATTTGCCTAATTGTTTCCTTATGATCCAATTCAGGCCATAATTGCAGGGAGGAATATCGCTTTGGTGTCCCCTGCTTCCCTCAGTGGTTCTGTCTTTGTAGCCCATCACTGTACTGGTGCGGTCTCACTGCTCCCACACTTGTTAGCCGAGCAAGTTGCTGAACCACTCTTTGCCTCACTTTACTAATCCATCAAATGGGCTAGAGACCACCCACAAGGTGGTTGTGAGGATAAAATAAGATAATGCCAGTAAAGCCGGTAGAAAAGGTCTGGCACACAGCAAGCCTTCAGCAAAGGTAGCTGGGATCATCGTCATCCCTGTGTGCACCAGAGCACCTGCTTCTGTCTGCACACACTTCTGCTCCATGTCCTCCGTGTCCAGCGCAAGTCTGAAGGAGGCTACACGCCTTGCCCTGAATGAGGTGCTGCCTGCTCTCAGTTCCCTAGAGTGAAATTATACCCCATTCCCCTGGACCCGCCCTCCGAAGATAGAGAACATGTCCCATCACCGGCCACAGACACCAGCTGCTGGCATCACCTGGAGGAGACATTCTTGGACTCCAAGCACCCCTAAATCTCCACAGAAGGGAAGAGGGGAGCCACCAACTTTTCAGGAGCAAGCTGAGGCCTCGAGAGCCCAAGAGCCTATAATGCCACTGAGTTACTCGCCCCAGCAGGACAGGATGGACCAAAGGTCTGAGGCAGGTACCCAGTCCCTAATGACTGCAGCTAGGGCAGTTCTGACAGGTGTGCCCACATGCCTGTTTGTGGCACTGGGCTCAGGGGAACTGCTCACCAGCAGTGGCCAGCCCCTCTGCTTCAGGAGGCAACTACTGGCCAGTTTTGCTTCATCTTATCCATCCTCAATTGTTCTCACTTTCTGTACTTGGGTGTCCGAGTTCACAGCTTCATCTTTAGATCTAGTTTGAAAATTCACCTCCCAAGGGTCTCCTGACACCTCCCCTCCCCCAACCCAGGTTAGGTTCTCCCTTAAATGCTCCCACCAGTGGCCACATGGCCATGAGCAGCCACTTCACCTCCACAGGTCCCCATCTCCTTGGCTGAAAACTGGGACTCTTTTTTCCTTTCTACCTCACAGAATTACAGGGAGACTACAGGGAGATTCAAATGAACATGTGTCAAGTCAAGGAAAGATAACCAGGTAAGGTACAGAAAAGCCAAGTCACTTGCTCGGACGCCACAGCTAGTCAATGACAGAGCCTTGGCTCTCACCCAGGTATCCTGGTGTCCAGGTGCCTATTCTGACTGCTGCAGGAGAAGACCCTTGCCTCATTCTCAGGATCCCATTCACACTGAGGCTACGCGCCTTGCCCTGAAGTATCCTGTGGGTGGGGAGGCAGCAGGCCAGTTCTAGGCCTTACTCAAACCAGCAGGTGGCCTTGAAAATGTGCCATCTTCCAAGAAGGGCTAACATTTATGGAGCTCTTACTATGTGAATTGATTTTCCTAAATGCATGTGTGATTTAGCTCATTTAAAACTTCACAGCCCTACAGGGTATAGAGATATGAAGCTACTTGCCTATAGTCACATAGCTATGGAGTGGCAGGGCCAAAATGTTCACCCCTACCCCCTGCACTGTACCCTGGGTCAGCATGCTACTCTTCTTCCCAGCCCTGATGTGCAGAGGGAAAGCACATCATTACTGCCCAACCTTGTGCCTCCCTCACATGTCATTTGGGGAATCTTTGCAAAACAAGTTTCATTTCAGACCCTGGCCAATCTCATGCAGCCCAGCCCAGCACCTAAACCTCAGTCAGGAGGACCATACAGGTGAACAAAACTAGAGAAGCTGAGTTTGAAGAGTCAGATTGGGGTCCCCATGGCAGGAACTGTGCACAAGGAATCTGAGGGCTCACAAAGACCCTTTGAATGAAAATGTGTACTTAGCACTGGGCAGGACATCAAGAAATAGAACACATCATTTTCTGCAGCTGGACATGGCCTTACAGAATAGTGTTCAAGTTTCTGGGAGGGTCAAAAAACTCAAGTGACCAGACTGAAGCCACCCAGTTTCCTCCCCTTCTCAAGGGGAGCTGCACTTGGCCCCAGCCTCTACCCTGTGGTTCATCAGCCCCATGTTGGCCCCTCCTCATTCCCTCAGGACAGAGGCAGCCCCTCTGCAAGGAAGGGCCTGCAGCCAGGTGCAGGGGCTCACACCTCTAATCCCAGCACTTGGGAGGCCGAGGTGGGTGGATTGCTTGAGCTCACAGGTTCAACACCAGCCTGAGCAAGAGCGAGACCCTGTCTCTTAAAAAGAGCTGGGCATTGTGGTGGGCACCTGTTGTCCCAGCTACTTGGGAGATTGAGGCAAGAGAATTGCCTAAACCCAAGAGTTTGAGGTTGTTGTGAGCTGTGATGCCATGGCACTCTACCAAGAGCAACAAAGTGAGACTCTGTCTCAAAAAAAAAAAAAAAAAAAGGAAGGGCCTGCAGCTCTAATGCCACTGCACAGTACCTAAAAGCCTCACTTGCTAGGGATCTAATTATTTTCTAAATAAACTGTACTTGAATATGTACTAGCAAATGGGAGCATTTGATGAGAAAATTAAGTTATGCATAATAAATAGCTCTGCTAATAAAGTGATTTTTATTCCTAGAGCTTGTTTAAGCTAGGCACCACAGATATATTACTTCTTGGATGAAACATCTGCAGCTCTCCTCATACAAAAACATGTGAATACATATAAAGTCCAACAATTAAGTTTAGGAACTCATCTTAGAAAAGTACTATATACCTCATTACTGAATATCCCTATGGACACCTTCCAAGTACTCTCCTTGGAAAGGTATGCACTGATGCCAGTACCTAGTTCACCCTTCAAACAATTTTGGAACTCCTTTTTTGGAATGACCATCGGAGCTGTCATCATGCAAGGTCTGATAATCGAGTTTGCAGACATGCCATGTGCACTTGTGTTGGCAGCACTGTGCAAACAACTTGGTAAGGTTTTATAACCTTGGTATATCAGTGCCCCACAGCTGTGTTTGTGTCAACATGTGGCAGTGTCTTGCTGAGTGGCATTCATGATTGTTGTTGCATGCTTTTGTGTGCCATACGCTGACAGCCATTCTAGCAAGAGTTCTGATGGCCATTCTAGCAAGAGTTCCAAAATTGCTCTGAAGCATTGACTAGGCACCGGGATCGGTGCATAAATTCCCCAGGGGAGTACTTCAAAGGTGACTATAATGATAGTCAGCAATGAGGTATATAGCACTTTCTCTAAGATGAGTCAGACCTCATACACATGTGCATTCACTCTGAGGCCCAAGACCTATCTCTTCCAGACCATGCTTCAATTTCCCTGTGAAGCCACAGACCCAGACAGACGGTTCTTGGCCCCAGAATAGGTTGGCAGAGTCCCTGGGAAGTCAGGAGAGATCAGAGTGGGCCCTGTCCCATGACATCATTCCCAGAGAGATCCTCCCCCCACATCAGGTCTGGGATCCAGGCAATGCCAAGAGCCAGATAGGAGGTGGTGAAGTAGAGAAAGGACCAGCATTTACTGAGCATCTACTGTGTGCCTGAGTATGTGGTCTTTTGCTATCTACTATCTCTTGCAATCCAGCCATAGAAGGTGGACATTGTCCCTCCCACTTTACAAATCAGGAAACTGAGGCACAAGAAGATAACTATTTCACCAAAACTGTCTATCCATAATCATGGTAAAAATTGAGCCCAGCCCTGTCTGGTGCCAGGACTGCTTCTTCTGTATAGTCCACCCACACTCCTTCAGACTCCAGCCCACCCTGGCCATGGGCATCCCAGCCAGCCAGGAATAGACAGGACACTAGGACAGGGGAGAAAAAGGAACCAGGGGAGAGACTTGGGCTCTTCTGATCTTAAAGAAGCCCAGGGACAGCACTCACAGGACCTCTCTCCCTAGTCACAGGGAGGGTATAACATCTGTAGGGCACTCTTCACCTGCCAGGCATTGCACAGGCAATGGATACAGAAGCTCACACCTACCTCTCTTGCCCACCTGTCTGCCATCCCCATTCTGCCTATGGAAAAACTGAGGCTCATGAGGTGAAGCACTTTTCCCAAGACTTCTCAAGCAAAGAGGCTTTTAGAGCCCTCTTTTCATTGACAAAACACATCATCTCTGGAAGTCTAACCACCATCTTCCCTGCTGCAAGGCTCCCTTGCTTTCCACCCTATTGTACAGAAATAAACTTGGCAAGTCTCACATTTGACAGATGTCAACACCAGGCCCACGAACTACAGATGTAACCTCTGTGCAGGATGCTCCAAGCACCTTCAGTCCATTACTCAGACCATCCTTGTACGTAGCCCAGCACGTCACCCACCCTCATTCTAGGCCCCTCCCTCATCCTTCTCTTCTCCACCCAAAGGACACCTGGTTGCCCAAGTCTAAGTTCCCACAAATGTCCCCAGCCTAAACTTGCCTGGACTGAGAAGGGCCTCCTGAAGACTGTCCAGAGCAGGGAGAACAGCAGGAAAGGCCACATGTGGAACCAGAGCCTAAAGCCCCCTCTCCCAAACCAGCCATCACTCTCTCAGACCCCGACAGTAACCTCAGCCAGGGATGACTTCCTCACCCTTCTGACCCTGTGCATGCCTTTGCCCAGCCCAGACAGCCCACAGAAGGCCCTGAGGAAGAAGTCACTTCCTCCTGTACCCCTACCCCCTATAGCAGCCAGGCCTCTTCCATCCCCCATTTCCCAGGAGCCTCTGCCCAAGACTGGCCTGGAGACTTCTAACCAGCACCATGTGGCCTCCAGGCCTTTCTGCCCCTTAGGTACCCCCTCCCCTGATACCCACCTTCCTGAATTGAGACCAGGAGAGAAAGGAGGAAAGGAATGTCGGAGGGCTCCCTCCTTCAGGGTGGGGGGCAGGTTTTGGTAAGCAGGGGAGGGCTGTGGTGGATGGGTTGGCAGTGGGTGGAAGCTGAAATTGAGTCTAGACAGGATAAAAGTGATGGAGTCTCAGAAGTCTCCCCTAGACCTGATATTCTGGGTTGCTATGCCCTGTTTCTCAGGCCCCACCACAGCACCTCCTGAAACTTAGGCAACTGAGGGGGTTGAAGAATTTTCACATAGCACAGGGTAGAGGGGAGGGGCTCCAAAAAGAATCAGACTTCATGCTGCCTTCCTTCTACTCACAGCCCGGGGGCTCACTTAGGGGTGGGGGTGGGAAGAGATATACTGAGCCGTAGACCCAGGGCCTGGGCCCCATCCACGGGCAGGTCTTTGAGCTGAGGATTGCTCAAGTCAGTCTGTCTATCTGTCGGCCAGAAGCAGAACGGTCCCCTCTTCACTGCCAATAGCCCCCACCCAAGCTCTCAGCTTAAAGATTGGGGAGGGCAACGGCTGGCTAAGGCAGCTAGACCTACCCAGAGCATGCAGGACAGACAGATCCACGTCATCTTGGCTGAGTCCCGTCCTCAGGCCACACGCCACAGGGTCTTCAAAGGGCCCCCCAAAACTCACAGCCCCCACAGAGCCGGCAGAAGGGCGCTCTGAGTCCGCTGCTGCTGCTCCGGCCCGCCAGCATCTGCCGGGCCTCTTGCCCTGCTGCCTCCAGCTCACCCTCCCTCCTCCTCCCCCTCATCCCCCACTCCACCCCCTTGTCCCAGCCTCCTCTCTCCTCCCTCCTCCACGGCTCCACCGGTGGCCTTGGGGGTCAGAAAGCCGTGCTTTGCAGGGGATATAAAGGGAACAAGGCAAAGAGATAGCTATCGGAGGTAGGTCCCACCAAAGCCATCCCCCCACCTAGACACACACTCCTATGAGCCACCCAAATTCCTCCTCCTGCTCCTGATCTGGAGTTGGCAGGCCTGGAGTCTGCCCTCCTCCCTGCAGGCCCCTGCCCCCAGCAAACCGGTTTTGGGGGCCTCTAGACCCTGATGGACAGACGGAACACTCAAGCTTGGCCGATCTGCACACCCGAGGTTCTTTGGCCCCTCCTCCCTCTCTTCCTGGCCTTGAAACACACACATTTGTACACACGCAGCTGGGACAGACCCTGGTGCCCACATGCCAAGCTCAGTGCCCAAGACAGGCCTTAACACACGAGAACCCAGGCTGAGACTGCTAAAGAATGGCCCTGCCCCCAGGCTGTGGATTTTGTTCCAACTTTTTTCCTATTCCTTTTTTTTTCCCCTCTCTCTCTTTCTTTCTTTCCTCTAAACATCTGTCCCAGCCCTTCCTGCCCTTCTGAAAAGGAGCCCCGCTCCAGGCTCCCACGAGAGTCTGTTTTTCTTGACTGTACCCTGGGCCAACATTTGGTTTGCATTTCCCCACTTCCTCCACCCCCTCCCTCTCCTCCTCCCTAGGCCCAGTTTCCCCCTCCCACCATTCCACAGGCTACTGCTCCCCCACAAGTTTCCCCTGCCCACCAGCCCTCCCCTCTATCTCCCCCAGGTTTGCCAGAGGCAAAAGTGTGGGGTCTAGAGAGCAGGAAGAAGCTGGGTACAGAATCCAAATGTATTCTCTATTCCTGGGAAGCCCTGCTGAGAATCCACAGAAAGCACCCTGGGCCCTCATTGTCTGGATCCACTACCCTCCCCCCAAAAACTTTCCTCTTTGAGCCCTGGCCTTAGAGACCAAGTGAGGGTGTGAAAGGCTGGTGAATCACCCATGCTGCTCTTTGGAGCTGTCCAGGGGAGGGAGAGAGGGCTCAGCCCCACACCCTTCTGTGGACACAAACACACACACCAGGACACACAGTCCAACTCATGTAAACACACAAAATGAGAAGGACAGGGCCCCTCCCACAGCAGGCACTTGGAGACTATTTTCCTGGACTGAATAACTTAGCAAGAAAGTCCTCTTGTCTGGGTTCTCTCTCTCTCTCTCTCACACACACACACACACACACACATGAGTGTGCTGTACCTGTCTGAGGCCACATATACAAAAAGTTCCAGATCCCCTGCCTCTCTCCCCCACCACCCAAGACCATGTCATGTCACTCTGGCTGCACCACATACAGGGCAAACCCAGGGTTCTGCCTCTGAACAAGCATCCCCTTTCAGGTGGACCTGCCTGGCTAAGTGTGCTGACTTCCAGCCCCCGATCTAGCCAAGACATCTATCTACCTGGGAAAACCCAGGTGGAAGGGAAATACTCACTGTTCATCTGAGAAAAGGCTGCCACATTCAGACTCGCAGGCTGTGCGCTGCACAAGGAACTAGCCATCTATTGTTTGGTGGTTGTAAGAAATCTGGGGAAAACAACACTGAAGTGAGATGTCAAACACTGCTCCTTCCTAGTGTCTGAGACCAGAGTCTGTGTTCTGGTAAAAGATTCAGGATAAGGAGTGAAGGTCAGCTCTCCACACTTCTCCAAGTCTTCCTGTAGAGCTCTGAGGCTGGAAAATATTCTGCCACTAGCCTGCACTCCTGCCAGAATCACACTGTCGCGCTGGACCACATACCCCAGTCTGCTGGGGCTCAACTGACATTGTAGCCAACCCTGAAATAGACCAGTGTCCCACATGATGCTTGTCCTACTGTTACCACTGAGGATGTCAAGACAGACACCCTGCAAACCCTCCCTCTCTCCCCTGGCTGTGTACAGGGAAAAGCAAAGGGTTGGTTCAGGAGGCCTCACTGAGAGCCTCTGCGCCACTCCCACCAGGCATCATTACCAGCTCTGGCAGCTTCCCTTCACCCCCTGAACAAATTCAAGAGCCTGACCAGCTAAGCCCTGGCACTCCTGTGAATCCCCCTGCCTGCTCCCACATCCCTCTGCTCCTGGCGTCACCAAAGACATGTCTCCCGGCAGCTATCTCTGGAGTTCTGAGAAATCACCTTGAAGCTTCCCAGAAACACTGGAAAACCAGACCAAAGACCAAGTCACAGCGACACCAACTTGTTTGGCCTCCCACGCAGCCTGAGGGGGCCCTGCTGCCTCCGCAGGCTCCTCAGCTAGGATAGAAAATGGGAGTGGAGGACCCAGGGCTGGGGGTTGCTCTGCAGGAACCTGCCTCCGGAATGCCCCTTCCTCTTCCCCAAGCCTGTGGGGAGGTCTCTCCTGTGTCCTTTCTGCTATTAACCACCATCCTCCTCCCTGTCGAACATTAAACTCTGCCACCTGAGATGTCTCCAACAGTATGTAGTGACCCTGTTCCAGGCTTATTAGCCTTTATTCCTCCTTCATGGACTGGTGTCTCTGCCCCCAACCACATGTGGGCAAGAACATAGAGCAGGCACCAGGCAAGGCTGAAGAATAACCCAATTAATCAATCAATCAATGGATGCTAACATATTTTCCTACTCTTAGCATACACCACCCCCTTCCCACCAAACCTTCCTTCTGACCCTCTTGAAAGGGCCTCAGGCCACCCCCACACCTTTGCCCACATCTTTAGTGCCACCCATTCAGCAGCACCCACCCTGCCTGCTGCCAGCACCCCACTGTGGGGCTCTAGCAGGCTGCAGACTCCACAGGCTGCAATGGCTTTGCTGAGCCTGGGATCCCCACCCCGAGCCCAGACCAATGTCTCACAGGCAGCAGACATCAGGTTCACACACTGGCTGGTGTTCCACAGTGGGATCCTGAAGCCTTGGAACCCAGACCCCACCCTGCACCATCCTCCCTCCAACTCCCTCAGACATTTCTGTGGCAGGTTTGTGTTTAATTCCCACCCTCCGGTCTGCACACTGAGACCTCCCTGCACTCTTCCCCGCAGCCCCTACTTAGTACTATAGAAACAGCATCAGGACTGCTGGTCCTGGCACTGGCGTGGGCCCAGAGGCTGGCCAAGGCAGAGAGGAGGGTGGCTGCAGGCAGGAATGAGCTAATGGTCTTGGAGCCTGAGCCTGGCAGGCCCTCCACAGGCTCAGTTTCCTCACCCACACAGTGACCCAGCTGGTGGTCTCCAACTGATCTTCCTTCCAGCTTCCCCTTCTGCAATGCCACAAATTCCCCAGGCCAAGGCCCAGCCTTATCTAATCCAATCTTCCTATCTTTGATTCTTGTCCATCAAAATTATCTTTCTGGTGTCTATTCCCTCCCCAGCTAGGGCTGTGAGCCTTTCTTCTGTCACCCCTGGTCACACACCGGCAGGTTGCAGAGCATCAAAGCAGGAAAGGCCCTTGAGCTCAGCTGCCTAAGGGCCACAGTAAGAGTCTTCAGAAAAGGTTCAATGAGAGGAGTAGGCAGGGGGTCAATAGCTCCCTGGTGAGGGCAGGCTCTAGCTGACAGGGACACTCACACCTCAGCTCCAGCCATGGTACAATGCAGCAACACGAGCCCACATCCGCGGATCTTTCAATCTACCAGACAAGACTTAACCTACATTTTTATATAAAAAATCATTTTACAAAATTGAAAAAAATGGAAACTTGAAAGTATTGGCTTTTTTAAAAACCACTCTGAGTGTCAAATTGAACATGTTTGCCAGAATGGTTAGCCTCTGGGCACCTTGCACCGAATCCAGCCCCCTTGTTTAACAGACAACTACACTGCAGTCAAGGAAGAGGGTGTCACTTACCAGAGGTCACAAATCCCATCAGGAGCAGAGTTCCAGTCTCATGGCCCCAGACCCTGGATTTTCTCCTAAACACTGCAGACTTCCACATCTCACACTGGGGTCACACACACCACAGCCTTCCTCCAAGCCAGTCCCAGCTGCTCACGTCTAATTGGTGGGAGTAGAGCTGACTCTAGGGGTTTCCTACCAACATTCAGCTATAGATGCCAACAGCCTGAGACACAGCAATCTACACCAAAGCACTCCATTCCGGGATGCACACCCTGTGATTGTGACATTTCATCCCCACTCCTGGGAAGCTCAGTACCAACTAATCAGGCACTTGGCTTTGGGTATCACTTTGAAGCCTCCTATCAACCTTCACTTTACAGATGCAGAATCCAAGACACAGAGAGGTCTAGCAACTGGCTCAGAGTCACACAGCTAGAGTGATTCCACATCTCTCCTGAATTGGGAATTTCCCTGCTAGTTCAAGTAGCAATACAGTCACTCAGGGATGAGGGCTTATGTTCCCTAGTCCTCTCCATTCACAAGCAAGTGCAGCGACTTGGTAGGGAGAAGCAGAGACACATAGAGGGAAGCCAAGGACAGGGCTACTATGTGGGTCAGTTTAGACCCACTGGATCCCTAATTGCTCAAGAAGAGCCAAAAGAAAGAGACCTGGGCATGGGAAGGGTCTGGCCCCTGATTCCACTATAGGCTTCCCTTTTAGGTAAGTCGTGCTCCCTCACCATGGGAGGGTGGCTGGTTCCATCCCTATACACACTTGACTTTGAGTTCTGGGATGCTCACACCCCTAGCAGAGGCTCCACATACCACTGTGCAGGATGTTCACTGCAGTCAAGGCATGAATAAGGGCTCAAGTCCCACCCATGCCCCATTGGCCAAGTCCTGTGATGAGATGCATCAGCCTGGAGCATGCGACATTTCGTGCTAATGCCCACCAGGGCACCACATGAGCCAGGGGAGGCCCTTTTCCCTGCCCCACACCCACCAGCCCTCTGGTACCAAATTGAGATCACTCCCTTGCACTCCAGAAACGTGGGTGCTCCCTGAGAGAAAAAGCAGAGTTCCAACCAGACCCTGAGCCTCAGTTTCCCCAGCTGACACAGGAAGAAGTATCACTCACTCCCCATCCCCTACCTCCCCTCCACCAGCACCCCGGGTGGGGACAGTGTCTGGGCACAATCCCAGCAATGTTTAATAAGATCCTTCCCAGAGCTCGACTCCATGATCTTGATCTCTTCTCCAGCTCTAATTTCCTGCCTGACTCAGGCCCCTGAAAGGCTGGAGAGAGGCAGCTGTAGCTGCTTATCCAGCCCCTTTCCCCCAGCACCCAGCCCAAACCTTGGCCCAGGAGGAAGGGGAGAGTGGGCTGAGCAATTCCATACTCCTCTAGCTCTGCAAATGAGAAGGGGGAGTTGTTAAGTGGCCTGGGGTCCAACTAACCTGGTCCTGACTGGCCATTTCTCGCTGCAGGCTGCCTTTCCCCAAATCTAGAAATCCAGGCTCCACAGCATCTGAACTCAGAGCCTAATGGAGTGCAGACAGAGCTGGTCCAAGGCTGCAGCACTTGCCTTCCAGCCAATCCCTGGGGACAATGCATTTGCTGGAAGATTTCAAAGCATACCTTGGGTGACTGGAGCAAGAGCCCGCTGGCACCTTTCCCCACTGCGGAACAACAGAGGGGGAAACTGAGGCTCAAAGGCAATGCCTGGGAGACGGCGGAAAGTTCAAACACCCAGTAGAGTAGGAAGATCTCTTGGATGGGAAGAGGGGATACTAGGAAAAATCTCTCCATCCCCATATACCCCAGGTCATGCGTGCAGGTCTGGAAGGCAACAATAACAATAATGATAGCAATCCTAATTTTTATTGAACACCTGCTATGGGATAAGTACACTGTTAAAACACTTCAAATACATTACCAAGTTTAATTGCCATAATGCTTCAAAGACCTACATATTTTTATCATCCCTGTTTTACAGGTCAGAAAACTGACATATAGGCAGTCTGTAACTTGCCCAAGGTCTATGGCTAGTAAGTGGTATAGCCAGAATTCAAAGCCAGCCAGGCTGTCATCATAGCAGGCACTCTTAACCAGAATGTGAACTGCATACCACCCCCCATGTTACAGGGGCCACCTGCCTCCCCAAGGGAGTGAGGAGTGGGTCACAAAGCCAGGACCTCCAGTCCCTAGAATCCTTCCCCTCATAAGCGGCTCCTGGAGGCCCTGGTCATACTCTTAGGCTACCCCTACCCCTCGGTTTTTCCAGTTCCCTACTCTGTGGCTATGCCCCCAGTTTCACCATCATCGCAATGCCCTTGCCCCCCCCCCACAAACATACACATGCAAAGGCAATGTCAAGGATCCTCTCTGGGGATCCCAGAGATAAATAGCTCAACTAGGACACACACACCCACAGCACTGCAAGTCCCACAGTACTGCGAGTACCCCCAGCCACACACACCCCCATGAACCTAGACACAGCCTCCAGCCTGGGCCCCCTTTCCCATCTATTTACCTGATCCGTCCATCCTCCTGAGTGATGGCAATCCCTCCTGACTCACCCCCCAACTGCCCCAGGCTTCAACCCTGCAGCTTCTGGGGGCTGAGGTCGGGGAGCTATTTCCAGGACCAAATTCCCCTTCCACTGAAATTTCAGAGGAATCTTACAACCCCAGGACTGTTCCCCGTACCCCAAATCCACCGACCTCCCACAAACTCCAGTGCTATTCCAGGGGGTGTGCGTTGGGGGAGGGGCAGCTAGTCCCTGTCCTGGATCAATGAAGCATGGGTGGGGGCTTCCCCCCACGTCTCGGAACTCTGATGAGAGCTAGGGTGACAACGGCCAAGATGTAGTGTCCCTGAGAGCGGAAAAGTGACAGTCAAATGGGAGTCCCAGGAGCCTGCGAGAGAGGAGTGCCCGTGGGAAGGGATGGTCCGAAGGGGCCAGGTGTGACAATGGGCGTTACCTGGCTGCGGAGGCAGAAGCGCAGGGGCAGGAGGCAAGAGAAGAGGTACTTGCCCCATCGGATCACGCAGGAGAAGCACCAGCTCAGCCGAGTCATGCTGCCCCCAGAGTGGGCGCCCGGGGTGCGAGGGTTGGGAGAGGAGGACGCTGCTCCTGGATGCGGGGTGGGGGTCAGGGGAGGAAGTCGAGAGTCCTGCCCACTGGGTCTCCCGATCCTCAGCCCCGGAGCAGCAGCCCGAGCGTCCTGCCACCTCTAGCGGGATGAACGGGGCAGGGAGCCCGTGGCGGGGCTCCTAAGTGTCTCCATCTCCCCCGGAATCCCCTGCGGGTGGCGCGGGCGGCGGCAGGGCGCTGACGCCCCCGGGGACTTCCTCAGAGGCTGCCTCCCTCCTCCGCTGGCCACGTGACAGCCTCCGTGGCGGGCTTCCCAGCGCGCTGGGGGGCGGGCGCAGGCACCCCGGCAACTTCTGAGCTCCGGGAGCCGCGCGGGGGAGGAGGGAAGGGATGCGGTGCCGGCCGTCCACCTGCAAGGAAGGAGCAGCAGCCTCGGAAGCCCAGGAGCAACAGCAGCATTGTGCTCCAGGCTGCAGTGAGTGTGCGAGGGGTGTGGGGGGGGTGTGTGTGTGTGTTGGCGCCGCGGGTGTGGATTCCCTCCAGAGCTCACTCCAATTCCCATATTGCTCCCCAGGGCATAATGTGATTAACTGAAACGCAGACCTCAGGCTTCTACCACCCAAGCAGAAACAACCCCCAGCAGAACCGCCCCTGGGGACACAGCACACATTCTGGATCAGCTGTCCCCTCCAACCTTTGATCCTGGCTGCACCGGAAATCCTTGGCTAAGATCTCTCTCCAGCCTACTCAGGGCGCAAGGAAACTGAGTAACCAAACAAACAGCTTCCACAGGTTGGAAGGGACCCTGCCTCAGGACACCCTCAGGCAAGGGCCACAGCCTCCTGCTCTGGGTTCAAAGCCGCCCTTCCCAAATGGCCCTTCCTGCCCTCCACCATGCCCTGCCTCTCTGTGCTCAGCTAACAGAGGATGGGAGCCTGCTGGGAGTATTGTTTTAGAGTCCCATATTGGATCCCTGGAACTAGGGAGAGGAAAGAAAGAAAGGGGAGGCGGAGGCGCTGGACTCCGGAGAGGGGCAGAGAAACCGGACAGAGGCAGGCAGGCTGCGGAGAGCTGGAAGACCAGCCATGCGCTGTGACCCTGACTCTGGCTGTAGAACAGGGAAGGCAGCCAGCCAGGCCCTAGAGAAGGAGGGGCGCTGCAACAGGGCCTTTGCCACAGCAACAGCGGCTGGAGCCCTGCCAGACCCCCCTCCCCCTACACTCTGGAGGTCTAGGCTGCACTAGCGCCATCTCAAGGCCACTTTTTCTGGTAATGCTGCTTCCTCATCCCCTTTCTTCCTGCGCCAATAAGGATCTCTTTCCCAACATGTAGGCTAAGGACCTGAGAGTTTCTCAGCTAGCTCACCCCTACCCACAAGCTCTCCTTTCCTCCAGCAGACCACTGGGCCTGCTCATCCACACCTCAGCTCTCACCCAGAGACAAGGCACTTTGAGAGCTATGGGCAGGAGCCCAGGGAGGCAGCCAGTGAGGGAGAAGGAGGAGGCTCCTGATGAGGTATGGACAGAGGGGGGAAAGACAGACATTAGGGCTCCTAGTCCCTATCAACCCAGCTAAAAAGAGGGGCCATCATTACCCTCAAACACCTCTTGCTGAAGGCTGAAGGGACATGAGACAAGGAGGTGCAGGGGACTTGTGAACCCCAACCAAAGCCAGCCCATCCCTAGCCAGGCCCCTGTTCATGCCCAGGATTTCCTGCCAAGTGCTGAACACCGCTGCAGCCTACAGGAGGGTGTTCCTCCTCTTTGGGGGCCTTCGATCCCCATAGCCTCCCCACCCTGGTCCCAGAGGAAGGAGATGAGGCATGAGACAGGAAGAAATGAGTTTTACCCATAGCCAATGGAACGGCGCTTATAGAAAGAAATCACCTGTGGAATGTTGTAAATAGGAGATAGTTCTTCAGACGGGAGTGGCCTTGCTGCCTAGACTAAGACAGGAGGATAAGATGACTTTTTCTTAAGGAAATTCTTTTTTTTTTTTTCCCAAGACAGAGTCTCATATGTCACCCTCAGTAGAGTGTCGTGGCGTCACAGCTCATAGCAACCTCAAACCCTTGGGGATAAACGATTCTCTTGCCTCAGCCTCCCAGGTAGCTGGGACTATAGACACCCACTATAACACCCAGCAATTTTTTTGTTGTAGTTGTCATTGTTGTTTAGCAGGCCTGCACTGGGTTTGAAGCCCCAGCCCCAGTGTATGTGGCCGGTGCCCTAACCACTGAGCTATGGGCACCAAGTCAGAAAATTCTTAAAGTCTTCTCAGCAAACCTAAAAGAAGGAAGAGAAGCCAGGCATGATGGCTCACCCCTGTAATCCCAGCACTCAGGCAGGCTGAGGTGGGTGGTATTGTTTGAGCTCAGGAGTTCGAAACCAGCCTGAGCAAGAGCGAGCTCCCCTACTTGGGAGCAGAGGTAAGAGGATTGCTCAAGTCTAAGAGTTTAAGGTTGCTGTGAGCTATGATAATGCCACTGCACTCTACCCAGGGTAGCAGAGTAAAATTCTGTCACACACACACAAAAAAAAAAGAAGAGAGGGAGAACATGGAGAAAAAGTTTGGAAGGATTGGTAGGACTAGGTCCAACCAGTCTTTCCCAACGTGTAGATCCTGATGAAAATGCCTCTTAAGGGCAGAGTCCTTCACTTCCAGCCACTGCCCAGAAGGAGGTGCCATAAGACAATGACCCTCCAAGGAGAGTGGGAGGTGTCCAAGGCTTTCAGGACATGAAGTCCAGCCTATCACTGCCAGGAGGGTCTACCCAACTTGCCCCTTGCAACCTCTGTCCCTACTAGCCACCACATAGCTTCATGCCAGAGGTCTCATCGCCTGGAGGTCAATGCCTCTGTTCCGTTCTGTTTTCATCACCAGGAGAGGCAAAATCCTAGGGATAACAACTGCAGATCCCCAGACCCTCCTGAAGCTACTCCAGAACCTCTTATAACAGTGGTTCTCAACCTTCCTAAAGCCTCCTAATGCCGCCACCCTTTAATACAGTTCCTCATGTTGTGGTGACCCTCAACCATAAAATTATTTTCGTTGCTACATCATAACTGTAATTTTGCTACTATCATGAATCATCTGATATGTAAGGATGTATTTTCATTGTTACAAAGGGATCGTGACCCACAGGTTGAGAACCACTATCTTAAAAGGTTCTACCAGGGATCTCCTTTGCTTCCTCTTTCACCAAAACATGTGTGTAAGGGTGGGTTTCAAGCCCAAAAGGTCTCCTCTCAGTCTTAATCTCTCTTCTCCCCCAAAGCACTCAAAGCACCAGAAACTGCATCCAGCACCTGGCAGGCACTCGGTTCCTCTTCCCTGCCTCCTACCCCACCTTCAGGCCCCTGAGCTTCAGAGTCACAGATGCTAAGTCTCCTCCTTGAGGACCAGGTGGGGATGCTCGGACATGGGCAGTACACCGTGAGAGAGGGGCCGGGCAGACTCTGGGCCATCTGAGGGGCCTCCTGCCAGACTCCAGGAAGCCCCCATGCTGGTATCCAACAGCTGCCCCCAGCTCCTCACCTCTCCCTCCCCAGTACAGCTTTTGCAGAGCTGGCCTGGGTTAACTCAACTTCTGGGGACTTCTTGACCCCTGTCCATGTGACTCAGCCCTTTCCAGGCTCCCACAGATTCCAGGCCTATCTCCTAGCCCCCATCCTGCATATCCTCCCCCAACTGGCTAGGGAGCTTTGCTGAGGGTCTGGCCAGGAGGAGGAGTGACTTCTCCCTCACCCCACTATGTCCACACAGCCTGGAGATCTGGATGCTGAATGCAAGCTGGGGAGGAGATTCCAGAGTCTCTGGCCAGGTGTTGTGGAGGCCATGTTCTCAGAGAGAGGCTGCTCTGGGCCCTCCTGTCCAAGTTCTCCCTGGGTCAGAGCCAGGAGGGCCCGCTTTTCCCCCAGAGAAGAGAGAGAATGGGAAGCTTCCCAGAGGTCGCCAACACAGGTGTCAGGAAGACAAGAGAGCAGGTCAGGGAAGGTACAGAGCCTTCTCTGTCCCAGGGCCGCAGTGCCCCTGGCTGGTTTTGTCTGCAGGGGGACAAAGGCAGCTCCTGTTAGAGGAAAATCACTTGGGCATCTGATTGGAGGCTCCAGCTCTCACTTTCACACCCAGAAAGAGACGCTCAGCGACAGCTCCCCAGGGACCTCCAAGCCTTTCTCCTCCCCTTGAAGGGCACAGCACTTCCAGGCCTTGCCTCTCCCCCGCCCCCAGCAGGAGAGGTAGAATTTCACCACCATTCCAGTCACAGGGATTCCTCCCACTACCCCCAGGGGGCTCTGCTTGGGTCCTGCCTCCCAGGCTGGCTCCCAGGCCCCTCAGCACCTGCTGCAGGCGTGGATGGATTTCACCAGCTACACTATGGGAACCTACGCAGCTACAACAGGGCATGGAACTGCCCCCCAGCCTCTCTCCAGGCAACAAAATAGGGGACCCCATCTCATGTGGACTCTGTGGGGCTCCTAATGTGGCCTTCTCTGACACCTCTTAAAAGTCCCTCCATTCCTTCCAGCCCAACTCTGTGTCACCAGCATATTCATTTCTTCATAGCACATAGCACTGTCCCCTGATGACATACCTGCTCACTTCTTCCCAGTCGCACCGTCTTCCTCAACAGAACACCAGTTCTCAGAGGACTTTGTCAGTCATTCAGGGTTGCATCTCTAGTACTTATGATGGTGCCTGGCCTGTGGCCAATAAACATGAGTTACTTGGTAAGTTAATTGGGTGACTGCATGAATAAAGGAGGGAGGGAGGGAAGAAGGAAGGACAGGCCATTCCTGTTTCCAGATCCACTGGATCCATCCAGCCGGGGTGTGAATGAGCGAGGGTCATCATGTTCAGCATTCTTACTGCTGCAACAGCTGGGATGGTCTTTATGCACCTATATTCCAGCACACCCCCATAAGGGACCCCATCTCCCTGTTCTAAAATAGCCCTCTAGTATCCAGTACTAATGGCAGCTCAACTCGAAGACCCAATTCCTTTCCCTGCCCCTGATTTATATGAGAACACAGAGGCCCAGAGAAGTATAGTGACTTTCCAGGGATCTCACAGCTAGAAAGAGGTAGTGCCAGACTGGACGGAGACCCCCATTCCTGGGCCATGGCTTTTCCATAGTACAGCATTGTGGCCAGAAGAGCAGAAAGGTGGGAGAGAAGGGAGGGAGTATTCCTCCTTTCACACAGATCCCAAGGACATGCATCCAGTCCCTAAGTTTTCTCTCTCCCTTTTACCACCACTAGCCCAGTTCTCTGATCCCTGATAGACAGGAAGTTCCTCTTGATACCTAACTTCCATCCCCCCTCTCAAATTCCAGAGCATTTCCTCTCAGTCTATCTTGCCTGGGGAAGAACAGCTTGGTCACTCTCTTTTGCACAATGAATGCCTTCAGACCCTGGCGGCTCATTATACAGTCCCCCACCTCACCCCTACCCCTCTCTATTCTTCAGGCTGAGAATCCCAGGTCCTCTGGGCCCCTTTCCAAATGATTTCCATCACCACCATGGCAGCTGACATGATAAATGGTGGGTGGGGGAGGGGTGGAGACGGGCCTGGAGTGATGGTGGGTTTCGATCCATGAAGAACCTGAGGCCTGAGTATCCTCCCTGGGCAGACCAGAGTGGTTGAGGGTGGGGAAGTAAAGGCAGGGGTCCAGAGGTCATCCTGGTTCTCCCTCTGCCTTGGGTGTTCTTGCAGGGCCAGGATGGAGACTGCAGCCTTAGGAGCTGGGCTGCTGGGTCTGAGCCCAGGCTCCCACAATGAGATTAAAGCAAGGACTTTCTAATTGATTCTGATGGAACTGAGAGAGAGAGTGAGATGAATGGAGCAAGCAGGAGGAGAGGGAGGAAGGAGGGCAAGGGAAGGCGGAGGACAGGGGAGGGCCCAGTCTGGGAAGCCCAGTGGCATCCGCAGCAGCTAACACAATTACCATGCGCCCCCCTTCCTGGGAAGGCAGCCCACTGGCGGGTCTGCCACTGAACTGACAGAGGTGGTTGGGTTGGGAGGCACTGCAGGAGGGGAGTTCCCGGTCCTAGGAGCCAAGATGACACAGAGAGGCAAAGAGAGTGACAGTAACTGGCAGACAGCAAAAGACACCAGGAGAGACAGACAGGCACACAGGGGCAGATCCAGACAGATAATTCAGGTGCATACCCACCCCCAGCCTCTCCCTGCAGCTCACTGTCCCTGCAGCTCACTCCCTCCCCATCTGTTTCCAGCTGGGTCATCTCACTGGGCTCCTCTCCCAGGCCCATTCCCAGACCACCAACCTGGCAGTGTGAGGAGAGGCCCAAGAAATAGACCCCAGGACTCTCTAGCCCCCTGCCCAGACCTGAGCCCTGTCCTGTGCCCTGCAGACACCCAGGGAGCTGTGGGAAGGAATGAAGGGCAAGAGAAGTTGGGTCACCCACACAGACAGATCACAGGCAGTGCCCATGGCTGTGATGTGGACAGGACAGGAGGAAGGAAATGGAGCCTCTGACAGACAATCCAAGATGGGAGAGGCAGTCAGGCTGAGACAGGCATCAAAGACTGGAGGAGGAGTGAGCCAAAGCCGGTGTGAGTGCAGAGAGGGAGACAGGCAAACCAGGAGGGGAGGAAACAACAAGGAGGAGGAGGAGGCAGGGAGGCAGATGGAGGGCTCCCGACTGGACTGTCAAGAGCAGGGATGCAGTGAAGGCCCAGCACCCGGGAAAGAGGGGCGAGGAAATCAAAGAGAGAGGATGCACAGGGGGCAGCCAGCTAGCCAGCCAGCCAGGGAAACTGAGGCATAAAACAAAGTGGACAGGATCCTATCCCCAGACCCCAGAAGCAAGCAAGGCTGGGGGCTCCCAGGGACTCCTGTCTCTCCAGGCTCAGACCCACTGAAGGGAATGACCCAGAGGGGAGTATAAGTGGAGACCCCCAAGGAGGGGTAGAAAGGTCTCATGGCATGTGACTTATGACTAGCATTAGGCCACTGCTGGATCAGAGCTAGAACAAGCTCCTGGGGGTCCTCAAGCCCACCCAGACATGAGTCCTACACTGCTCCATAGAAGCCAGGGGAAATGGCATCTCAGGGTCTCCTGGCTGGACCCTGTGTCCCCTCGCGCTAAGGCTGAAGGCTATCTGGGAGCCTGCAGACACCCATTGTCTGTTCCGAACCACACAGGGTAATTTGGCTTCTATTTTCCCCTAACCCAAAGGGTCCCAGGCCCGTTTGTGATCTACTTGAGCCTGACTTCTGGCACATTCTATGTTCACTCGGTCTGGTGGCTTCAGGACGTGGTAGGGCAGGCTCAACCCCAAGCATACCAGAAAGGAGGAGGTCTCTGATGTAGCCTCCCTTAGGCAGCCCGGCCTCATCCCAACCAAGCCCAGTCAGCCCCGGGGATGGATAAGCTTGGGGCACAACCCTCTGGAGCATCAGTGTCCTCATCTGCAAAATGAGGACCACTGCAATTGCCTTTCTTACCCTCCAGAGTAGTTGAAAACAGGCCAGGAGAAAATGTGTAAGAAGCCTTCCCTCCACTGTCCCCACCATCTCCTCTCAAAGACAAGTAGCCAGGGACAAAGCCAGCAAAGAGACCAGGGTCAAATCCTGGCTCTGGCACTTACGGGCTTTTGAGCTGGGTGAGATTATTTACCTATTCTGAGCCTCTGTTTCCTTTTCTATCAAATGGAGATAAGATTCCTAACTTCATGGGGTAGCTGTAAGGATTAAATTAAATGTGGAAATGCCTGAATCTGACTCATCAAAGTGCCCTCGAGAGCTACTAGACAAACATCTCAAGAACCTAGGACCTGGAGGGCATCTGGGCAAGTTTACCCACAACTCTTCCTGGGTCTACCAGTTGCACACCGCCACCACCACCACCACCACCACCACCCCGCACCCACCAGACACATGTTTTCAGCCAGAGCACCCTGTCTGGAACATGCAGTTCACACCACTGCCCAGGGAGTGGACGCCTGAGGAAGAGGAGCCAGGAGTCCCAGGAGGATAAGGCCAAAACATCATGGTGAGGAGATGGTGGAGAAAGGCCAGAGGAAAGGTAGAAGGGGCCACATGAAGAGTTTGGAACCCTGGCAGAGAGAGGAATTGGGGCATGGCTCTCAAAGAAGAGAAAGGAGGGAGCAATAATTTCCAAGTACCCTCAGCCCAGCTGAAGACAAATAGAAGGAAATGAGCCAGCACTGAAGCAGAAAATGCTCAAGTCAGACAGCAGGCAGAACTGCCAATGAGGCTCCCTCACTCCCAGAGAGGCCTGTTTTCACCCTACTATTCCCCAAATGAGGTTTGAGTCTTCAATTTTCTATGACTCCACATAAAATTTTATAAGAGTACCCAAAGTCCCTACTTACCTTACCAGGAAAACAGGCCAGTCCTGCTACCCCAGTCCCCAAATCTCTAATCTCACTCAGCTTGGAGCCTGCTGTTCTTTGACAGAAACCAAAACCAATTCCTGCCATCCAGGGCCATATTAGACGCTCCGGGGGACTAGGCCACTTCTCAGGCAGACGTCTGCTCCCATCCCTCAGAGCTCCTTCTCCAAACACCAGACTGTCCCCTCCCTTGTATTTTCTCTTTAGAAGGCAAAGCAAGGATACAGGATACAGGCAGGCTCAGTATGTGAGGTAGGGGAGGGTGGGAAGGGGCTATGAAGTTACTTGGAAGACAGGGAAGAGCCTCCTAGGGCTGAGGGACCCCCACTCCTGTTCCTCAAAGTTTGTAAGGAAGGGCTGGAACTTGAATAGGACAGGGTCAGACATGTTTGGTTTCAGGGGGGCCAAAGGAAGAAAGTAAATACAGGCCTGGAAATAGTAGAATCATGTACAACATACATAGACACACATAAAGAACGTGTCTCCCACAGGAAAAGTGGGTGTCCGAGAGGATAGGGCCAGGCTGGGACCCACAGACGAGGAGTGGGGATCTGGGGCAGGGAAGAATAGAAGCAAGGAGAACTGGGCATCCCCAGAAAGAGAAGAGTACATACTAAGGGGACTTTCTGGCCATTTTTGGACCTCAAATGACTGTGTTGACATGCAGACCTGGTGTAAAAAGGCATGTTAATGAGGTCACTAGCCAGGGAGTTCTGTCTCTGACATCTTCTTGCCTATAAGGAGATGACAGTTTGGGGGCTTCCCTAGAGGTAAGAGCCACCCTAATCCCACCCTGAAAGCCCCCTATCTCCCTGGGGGAAACCCCTCTTTCCCTCTAGACAGGAGCATCAAGGTAGCAGTCTCTCAGAGTCTCTTCCCACCCTTAGGTCCCTTTCTAGGTCTCCAAATCCCCTGGTACCTTTGTCCCTCTCACCCTAAACTTCCTCTTTCCTTGGGGGGGCTGATCCTTTAGCACCACAGAAGGGGGGGGTCTTGCCTCCCAAGGAGAGATGCTTTCTATTGATGAAAGAGGAAGGGAATTCACCAAGGGGAAATCAGTTACAATCATGGGGTCAGGTCAAGCAGCAGGGCCCTAGGACATTGTTCTTCCTTGGGATCAAGCCCCAAAGCCTCCCTAGGGCTGTCTGTGCTCTGGTGTCACAGCCCTGGCTGCTCTAACTTCCCTCTCACCTGCTATCTGCAAGCAGGATTCATACCTGAAGGCCACAGCCAAGACAACTGATCTAGGCAGCAGAGAGTGGAAGGGAATCTCACATCTGAGTCCCTGAAAGTGGAGGTGGGAGGAGCAATCCTCCTGCCTGCCATCTTCTGCAGCCTCCTTGCCACCCTACTGTCACACAGGAGAGGGAGCTGAGCCCAGAGAAGGGAGCTGGATCCTTCTGGGTGCAGTGGGCTGATTGAACACATGCTTACTCTTGCTCCATCTCAGAACACTGAAATAACAGTAAAGGGGGTTTTGTTTGTTTGTTTGTTTTTAAAATAATTTTACTGAATCATAATTATGTACATTGCTGCAATCATAGGGCACAATGTGCTTCATATACAAGTAAAGGGGTTTTTATTTTAATTGAAGCATAAATACAGGAAGGAAAAAAAAAGAAACAATGGAAGGGGATAGCTAGCAGCCCTCACAATATAAGCATGGCAGTTGTTGCAGTCGTAAAGTACTTCTATTCCAGTGCATAAATAGCTGGGGCACCTCCACTTGCTGGACACACCAGCTCCTCACCTGGCTTCCCCTCCAGGGGACATTCATCTCCAGGCTTCCCCTCAATTTGGCAAGGAAAGGGCTAATTCCTGGCCCAGCAGGGGACCTCGGGATCCCTCCAGCCTGCCAGCAGTCTCTAGAAGCACTGGTAAAATATTTTGATTATCACCCTTGACAACAGTGTCAAATTCTGGAAGCTGGAAAGCAATGGGCAAGTGGGAACCTTAAGCCTGAGAATGGCAAACCCTGCATGGCTAGGGAACAGCCAAGAAGCAGTCGGGTCCACAGCACAAAGCCCAGTAAGGTTCAGGCACCTTTGGGAATGGGGGTGAATGTGAACATAAAACAGGAAAGTTGAAAAGAGTTCTCATGTCTAGATCTTGTCCCTGACCCCACAGAAGACAGGAGGTTCACTTTCTAGAAAGAGTAAAAGGTGGGCCTGTGCCTGGCCTGGGGACACCAGGCACAGCTGAGGGTATAGGGACTAACTGGAAATGAATGTTTGCAACAGAATGTGACTGACAACCAGGACAGTACCTTCTCTGGGGATCCGACAGGCCCAGGAGGATAGACCCAAAGGTAGGGACAGGAGTTTCCCCACTGAAGTCCAATCAGACACCCAAAAGCAACCAAACCATTTGCTGTCCCACTTTAAAAGTGAACTGAAAATCCAGGCTCCCCAGCATTAGAGGAGGGCTTAGGAGGTAAGCCTGGGACAGCAAAAGTGACCTGGAGGAAGCAAGTGCAATTCAGGGGGAAAGAACTGCATGAAAACAGCTATAATGTCCTGAGAGAGATAGGAGAACACAACACATTCACGAAACAAGAACAGGAGACTACTAAATAGAACATTCAGAGAATAAAGAGGACCTGGAAATGTTAAAGCCTAACCCCCTGGCAGAGCCACTGGCAGGGCCTGGCAGAGCCTGAGCAGGCACCAGCTCACCCTGCCCTGGGCCCCCTCCATCATCATCCTGCAGGAGGCCATTCTCCTCCTCAGAGCCCCGCACAGCCTCTAGGGCCAAGGTGCTCCTGCTGGAGAGCAGCCACAGCCTGGAGACTAGAGGAGAAATGAAGGCCTATACTTGAGGGCAGGCCAACAACTGGGAAGAAAGAGACAGAGGGACGACTGAGGGAAGGGTTTGAAAAGGGACCACCAGCCCAGAGAGCAGGGCCCCCTGCCCATGCCCAACAGAGATTGCCACTCAGCAGCCACAGCAGGTAGAAAGTGCCTGTTTTACAGGCAGAACAGCTGGAGCTGGGGTGCAGGGGGCACCAGAACATAAGGAAGCAACACCACACGGGCGGCCTGGAGGGTCTATGCCTCCAATCTCATAGCCTGGACTCAGGTTCGGCTCCTGCCCTCCACACATACCAGCTAGGATTCCGGGGTGGATCCTGGCACTAGGCGTGCCTCTCTCTGCCCATGCATCACCCTCCAGCACCAGAAGTTCCCTCCCAGGAGTTGTGGGGACCAGGCCCTCCATCCAGACTTCTGACCACAGCAGGGTGATGGGAAGGTTCCAGGGCCTGAGTAGACACGTCCCTGAGAAGACCACAGAGATCTCAAAGTCTGGCCCCTGCCTCTGCCTCCGACTGCCCTGAAAGCACACCAAGCATGGGCTATTTTTAGCAAGGCCCTAGGCAGGAGCGTGCCACCCAGTACTATTCTAGACTGTGGGGTCAGCAGGTCAGCCAAGGTGAAGGGGAGCCTGGCTGAGAGGCTGAGGCTGGAAGAGACAGTACCCCCAAGCCAAGACCATGCACTGGGGGGAAGGGCAAAGAGGGCCCAGTCCTGGCAGAAGACTGGGAAAGCCTAGAATGTTGAGGGTCACAGACAGGGAGAAGCAGCCTTTCTGAACCCCATCCAGGACAGGGAGGGAGGTGTGCCTGGCCTCTCTTTAGCACTCAGGAAGTTAGGTGCCTGAGTGAGAAAGAAGGAAAGATGTGGCCAGAGTTACAGTTACCTGGGGCTGGGAGCAAGTAGGGCAAGGGAGGGAGAGAAGAGACAAAGTGACAGAGAATCAGAGGGATGTCTATGGTAAAAGTGACAGCACCCATTCCTGGGGCTGAAGGATCAATCCGTAAGTTCCCTGGCCCACGGTTCCCAGGCCTAACCATCCCTCCTCAAAGAGCCCAAATTCCTTTCTCCCACTGGGGCCATTCAGCTTTGGTCCAGTACTCCCAAGACCACTCTGAATCTCTGAACCTTCTCAAGACCTCTCCCTGCCTCCAAGTTACATATAAAAGATGCCAAGCTGGGACATAGACACATACATAGGCACACGCGGCCTCCTGGGAAGAGGGGACAATGGAGAGAGGACAAGGGTGTCCCTTTGTCCCTCTGTCTGGCCTTAGGAGCTCAAATCACACAAAGACTTTCACAAAGGGCCTCTGGCTCACGGAGTAGGGGAGGGGAGAAGCACAGGGGGAGACCCCAGAGCTGCAAATGCCCGGTCAGTAGGTCTGGGAAGCAAGATGGGGGCTGCTCTCACAGCTCAGAGCCTACTAAAGAGCTTAGGGGGAAGGGCAGTCCTGGGGGAGGGGTTGGAGGATAGGACTCCTATTCTCAGGGGCTGGGGAGACAGCTGGGGTCAGAAGTTACCTCTTCAGGGGGGCAGTTGGAAGTGCCAGCCCACAGGAGGCTCCTGAGGGAGAGGGAGCTTGACATCCTTGACCATCCCACCCCACAGTCACCTGTTCCGCAGAGGGCTGGTACCTTTGGGGATACAGGCCCAGGAGAAGGGCTGCTGACTAGTCCACCAAGATGATGACCTGTGGCTCCCAAGGGACCACTGAGAATAAGAGGAACCCTTCTCACTAAAAGGTACAAGCTCAGGGACTCATCAGAAGGAGACCAGGGGACATGGGGAAAGGCCAAGTGCAGAGGGCTGGGAGTCCTAAGGCATGGCTCACATTTGCCTCTGCACCAACAGGGGGAAGATTGTGGCAAGCCCCCTGCCTGGGCCTCAGCCTCTCCATCTGTGAACAGGGTAATTACGCCTACTCAGGTCACTTTCAGGGCTGTGTGAGCCTGGTGTGAGGCTCTTTCCAAGGCATTGATTTACCATCATTGCAAACTGATTCTGACCTGCCTATCAGGTCACAGAACCCCCAACTCAAGGGTCTCCCCCACTCCCAGACCTACTTTCCAAGAGGGGCTCAGAAGTGAGGCTCTTACCAAGCCAGCAACTGAAGGGATCAACTGGCCCCTTCTAGGGGGAGATGACCTCACAGGCCCTTTCAAGGGAGAGAAGAAAATGTGATGTTTCCTGAACACCTACTACATGCTGGGAACTTTACATACCTTAACCACCTAAGTCCCCTTGCTAACCCTGAGAGATAGGTGTTGCTATTCCCATTTTCCAGATTGGGAGACTAACACTCACAATATTTGTCAATGGCAAAGACCAGTCTGACCCTGAGTCTATGCTTTCCACCACCAACCCTGCTTCTTATGTTGTCACAGTGCTGTCCCCATCCTGCACACCCAATGTCTGAGCCCCAGAGAGGAACTCCCAGAACATCCTCCTCTCCCCACAGGCATCCCCAGCTGACATCAGGACTCAGGCCTCCAGACTGCATAGGGGTTCAAAAAAGAGGAAGGAGATGCCCATGAGGACAGAGAGCTGACAGCAACAGTGCTGCCTGCCCATGGTGTCCCAGACCTTGGCCTGGGCTCTGTACTCTGAAGCTGGAGCTTCACCATGGCCAGCAAGGTGGGCTCTAGTCTCCCCATTCCACAGAGGAAGAAGCTCAGGGTCACTAAGCAGTTTGCCCAAGGCACCCCACTAGAAAGCAGTAGCAAAAGACTCATCTAGCCTGCTGTGCCCCTATGTCCCTATCCCCTCAGCCATACACCTTCCTCTCCAGATGGAAGCCAGACACAGGCATGTTGAGTGACAAAGGGAGAGGCTCTGGGAGGGATGCAAGAGAGCCCCGGAGAAGCTGTCCTCCTACCCCCAGCTCTGCCTCCTACTCATGCACCCCCTGCTGGCTTGGCTGCATCCCATTAGGAACAAGGGAATAAATCAGCCCTGTTCAGGAGGCAACCTGGGAGCCTGGCACATCTACTGCAGTCTGCCCTCTGCAGGGGTAGGGAGCTGAGGAAGTGGGGCAGGCAGGGCACAGTCTGGCCAAGCTGGGCCTGGTCTGACTCCCACGGATGGCCACAGCTCAGTGCCCAGAAATACTGGCGCCTGCTGTGCCTTCATTCTCCTAATGGTGCTGCCACTTGGCAGCTACACCAGGCACCCCTGCCCCACGCTCTGGCCAGCCCAGGCCAGCCCCAAAGGACACACAAGGTTAGCATCACGGGATTGTGGGGGTGCCCATCCTCCCCTGCCCTGAGCTTTGGTGTCTGAAGCTCTGTCTGGGGAAAGAGGAGACAATCACCCAGGACTCTCTTTGGCCCAATGCACCCGTGCCTCAGTGTCCCCTTCAGCACTAAGGTTCCCAACAGAAAGGAGAAGTGGAGAGGGGACTTGAGAGGGGTGTCACAAGCCAGGTGGGATCAGCCCTCTGCTCCAGGCAGGATAACACCATCTGACAAAATCAGGGTAAAAGGTATTTACTTAACCGCCAGGAACCAGCAAAGCCAGCAGGTCTGGCAGCCAGATGGAGCAGGCCCAGGCCAGGAGCAAGCACACGGCCTGAGGCCCAGCTGGGTGCCTCCTCCAAGATTCCTGGGTCACCCCTCCCCAACCCACTGAACCTGCCTCAGACCCCATGGACCAAAGACCCTGTCCCTCTCCATGTCTCAAGGCCCTGCATCAGCCACAAGAGTGCACCTCCCAGACATGGCCCAGGCTGCGTGCTTTAAAATCCCTTTGTGTCTTCACTGAGGCCTTGCCTCCCACTGGCTGCTCCCTGCCATTGGCAAGTGCAGTGGCCAACCAAGGCAGATCCCTTCCTGGGACACACAGGACTTCTTGCTAGACTCACTTCACCAAGGGGCTCCCTGATGGCTTTGCTGAGCTTCCTTCTGATCAGAGGGAGCCTGGGATGTGCTGCCCACACTCTCCCCCCTCTTTCCTTCCTCAGGGTCAGACTCAATATGGCTGACCAGGCTCTCCAGGCCACCTGGCTCCCTCCTTCCCCAGGCATTTCCCCAGTAAGAAAGCATTTAGTGACAGATTATCTACCATGTCTTCGGGAGCCTAGCCATAGGGTCTCACTCTTCACTCCCATGCAGTTCCATGAAGGACTCCAGACTAAATGACTCAGTCATGGCAACAGCACCACCACCAGCAGCTGTCCTTCAGTGTTATCAATTCCAACACTGTACTAAATGCTTCTAGGACAGTGGAGAAAACCAAAGCACAGAGGCTGCAGAGAATGCTCGTGGGGCACAGCTCTTCAGTGGCCAAGCCCACACTGAACTCAGTGTGACCCCAATGGCTACTTGTGCAACGAGGGCCCCATCTTGCCTCTGCAAATAGAGATGCCAAACATCCCTGCCTCCCACCTCTGGAGGGAGGGAGAAGCTGGATGAGCACCTTGAGGCTCCTGAGGTGTGGCAGAGACCTAGGAGAGAAAGATGGCACAGATGGGCACAAGGGGAGACCAGGATCAGAGCCCAGTCTGGCCCTAGAGAACCCTGCTCCTGCAAGGGGTGGCACCTCCACCTCCCAGGGCACAGACAGGTTGGGGGATTGGAACAGAAGGGGCAGAAGAGGAAGGAAAATGTGGCCCAGAGCATTTTCTCACCACTCACTTTGTGCCATCCAGACCCAACACACCCCTGTCCCTACCCACTCCCGTTCCCCTCAGGTCTGGACCAGAGGGGCTCCACAAGGGACCCCACGTTCAGGCTCCCTACAGCTTCTGATCCTAGGAATCCTTCTCCTCACCCTCCAGCTCCTCCACGGCAGGGCTGACAGGCCTAGCCTGAGTCTCAAGGCCCAAAAAAGGCCATGCCTGTCCCCTGCCCAACCTCTGTGGCAGTGACATCTGGGCTGGGTAGCAGGTGAGACAAGGAAGGAAGACAGGCAGAGAGCCAGCCCAGCCTGCCAGGCCTTAGTTCTGGGGTGTTGGTTGGAGTGTGATGGGTTGGAGGAGGCAACATCAGGGACAAGAAAGGGACCCACCTTCAAAGTTGTCCACTAAGATAGGGGGACTTTATGGCAGACCTGATAGCCCCACTCTACACACACACTCAGGTCAGTTTTCCCCAGCTGGCTCCAGGCACCCAACACCTACCCTTCATTCATCCTCCACCCTGAGCCAGGGATAGTTTCAAAGATTAACCAACCTCTCCCTGGGGGAACCTTCTTTAGGCTCTCTACAACCCACAAGGTAAGTCCAAGCTTGGCATTCAGGGCTTTTCCCATGTAGACTCACCTCTTTTCCAGCTTCTGACCCAACCTCTCCCCTCCCCTGCTCCTCTCCACCCACACTAAACTGCACCCCCCAAAGGGCACCACACACATTTGTACCTCGGGGCCTGACTCAAATGGTTTTGTTCCCCCTCTGTGTCAGGGACTCTTGTTCATCTTTCAGGTCCCTATTCTGAGTGTCACCTCCTCTGGGAGGTCTTTCCAAACTGCCCCACAAAGAATAGCCCAGTTCCTGCTCCAGAGCCAAGTGACAAATTATCTACCATAGGGTCTCAGACATGGAGCCCCCCAGGAGAGGATGAGAACTCATGGGATAAGATGTGTGTGTGTGCCCAGGGCTTGGTAGAGGGTGGGTGGGCCACAGGGTGGAAGGTCGGAGAGAGGAAAGGGGCATGGCTCAAGGATGAACGGCAATGAGCAGAGAGAAGACAGTGGAGAGTGAGGGGAGAAGATGGGGTGTGCAAAGGCAGGGGAGCCAAAGGGCCAACAGACAAGTGAGAATTGAGAGGCTTCCCCCAGCGCAGAGCCAGACTGCAGGCTGGGTCAGAAGACCCATAGAACTGGGTCTAGAGACCCGTCAGGGCGGCCTAGACTCCTTCCAGATTCAGCCATGGCAGACCATGGGGACACCCAGAAGTTCCTGGGAAGAGGCACTGGCAGGAATGCCAGGAGGGGTTGGGCAAAGACCAGAAGACAGCCCCTCCAGCTTCCTGGTCACCGCCACCAGCAGCCAGCCTCGTCACTAGGCTCTTATCTCCCTTCCCAAGTTCTCCAGTCTCCAAAGTTTTTCTGTTAGTTGACATCATCTGCCTGCACCCACGCCTCCTGCCATACCTGAGCTGGCCCTCAGGCTGGGCTCTCCTGGCTCCCATTCCCAGCTCAGGGTACAGGGTAGACCACTATTTCCCAGACAGAACGGCTCTGCCTCATGCAACAGGACTGCCCTGGCCATCACTAATGCCTTCTTGTTTGGCCTCCATCTGGGTTCTCTCTCCTGTCTCTGGGACCTCTCCCTGTCCCCCTCACCACCATTCATTAGTGCCTCCCTTGGGTAACCCTGTTGAGTATCTTTATGTGGCAAATCCTTTGTTAAGTGCCTGGGATGCTAAGTTCACTAAGTCTTGGCCCTGGCCTGTGAATCCTGGCTCACAGACTTACTGGGGAGACAGACAGTGAACAGATATCACCAGAAGCACTCTAATCCCTTCATAGCCCTGGCCAGAAAGGAACATGAGAGCTGGGATTGTCACACCCCCATTCCTGGGGTAGGTTTGGACAGACAGCTTTCTGCTCAGGCTAGGAAGGAGGACCTAGCCAGAGCATTACGACTAGGGTCTCAGGGGTGGAAATGTATTGAGGGATCAGAGCTGGGACATTCAGCAAGGGACCTGGCCCCTAGGCATTCCCTGGGTTCCTGGCCTCCCCACTGCTCAGCCTTTCCGCAGATGGCAGCCTCTACTGCCCACTCTCAGGCTGCTGCCCTCTGGGGGCTGCCTTAGCACGCCTGCCCTTGGCACCAGGCTCTATCCTCGTGCCAGATGCCCTTGGCAAGTTCATACACAAAACAAGAAGGCAATGGCTGGTTTCTTGCCCTTCCGGAAAAAGAGAAGGAACAGCGGGCGTGGCCCTATCCTCTGCCTTACATCCTCCTACCTGACTATGGACTCAGACCTGTCCCAGACAGTGGATGAACTTGAGAGAGGAGGTCAGCTAACCCACCTGTTCCACCACCATGCAGATCCCCAGAACTTCTTCCTCCTTTTCTTCCACTGTAGCAAGGGGGCAAAGGGAAGGGGATAATGAGAAGAATCACAGCAAAAGGCAGATTAAGGAGCCCGAGAATCTTCTTCCTCATCCACAGGATCTCTCTTATTCCCGTGGTCAAGACACCTGAACTGCTCCCTTTATAGAAGGGCTCCTCTGATTCTGAGAAGCTTCCAGAGACACCCATGACAATGGAGGGGTGAAGGCACTCAACAGGAATTAGAACATATGATCACCAAAAGACATGCACTGAAGCATTCACAGCTTCGCAATTTGCAATAGCCCCAAGCAATAGACAACCCAAACGCCTGTCAATAGGAGAATGGACAACCCAGTAGCATACCTCCACACATCGGAATTATCTTGAGGAAGGAGAAGGAAGGATCTACCTGACATGCAGGAATTTGGATACAATGCGCAACCACACGTTGAGCAAAAGAATTTGGACCCAAGATACATTCTGAGTAGGTAGTGCCATTCCACGTTGAGACATTCTAAAACACACAGCTCTGTGTGGGTAGAAGTTGGGATACTGACTCACCCTCAGAGGGGAATCAATGACTGGAAGGGGTAGGAGGGGACTTCTGGGTACTAAAAAGGTGCCATTTCATGACCCAGCATGCAGAGGACATGGGTGTTCAATAAAGGAGACATTTACCCCCTGTCTGTAATTATGAAACGTGAGGGAAGGCCTGATGCCACCTGATCAGCCATCATCTCTGTGAGATACAGGGGGTCATTATCACACACACCCCTCCCCCTCTCGTAAGCCATCTCCATGACCTCCCCCTCTCCCAGGTCAGTCCTGGTCTCCCTCAGCCCCGCTAAGGCCACCACCCCTCTAAACCCAACCACCACCACTACCACCACTCAGGGGGCTGCCACCGCCTCCTAGCTCCTGCTTTGCCTCTCGCCTTTTCAATCCACAGACACTCAGCACAGCTGGGGGCTCCAGGTCAGCTGGTAGCCACCAGAGACAGCCTTTTAGATGCTTGTAGCAGCTCCCAACTCTTCTCCATCCCAGGACATGCAAGTACATGGCTCTGACCACCGAAAATGCTTGTAACTACTGCTCCTGCCCTCCCACATCCCCTCAGCCTCATTGCAATCCCTGCCCCTACCAGGATCATCACCCCTTACAGCCTTCACTTTCCCCCATAGCCCTGGTTCCAGTAACCCATTTCTCTGTGCAGTTACGTGTTTGAAGTCTGTCCTAGCTCTGCCACCAGACTGACAACCCCCTATAAGAACGAGGACTCTCTGCTTCCATTCCTATCCCCAGCTCCCAGCTCCATGCCGGGCTTATAGCAGGGGCTCAGAAATGCTGGAATCCATGAGTGGCCAAGCCTGCCTGTCTTTCAGGAAGTCTCTGGGGGAAGATAAAAGGTACATATGGGGATAAAACTTCCATGAGTCTAGGCCAAAGACACCTGAGACTGAGTCCCAATTCTGCCACTCACTTGGTATATGACCTGGAACAAGTCACTCTTCCTCTATAGGCCTAAGTGTGCTCATGTGTGAAATCCAGGATGTGGACAGATCAGGACACTGAATGGGCTTGAAGGGGTATGTGACGTGAGTGTGTGTTCATATAGTGGCCAAGTGTGGTTATGTGAACGCATGCACACACGCTTCTCCCTAGCTAGCGTGTCCAGAGCACTCTTCAGATTCTCCAAGAATCTGTGTCTTCAAAAGGATCAGAACCACTAACCAAGACCCTTTTCTGCTCTGGGAGTCTATGATTCTACATAACTTAGGGAAACAGGAAGAGGAAGGAATCCCACCTATAGGAGAGAGAGTCAGATTTAGACCCCACAACTTCCAAAAGGGGTATAGGACCCCACAACAAGAATGCAGGGAAAGCTCTGGGATCTAACTTACCCTGAAGAATTTCTAACCTCAGTGGGATCTGGGCTGGCAGAAACAGAGTCCACGTGAGCTGACCCCAGGGCGAGATTGGGAGAGAAGAGGCAGCAACAGCCCCGAGCCTCCTCTCCTCTTCTCCTGCCACCACCTGACAAGCACCCACTTGTCTGGGATATGGAGAGAGCAAGGCAGCAACTCCTGGAGATGCCCGCCAGGCCCCTTGGCACACAGGTAAGGGAAGGCTTGTCTGGAATGCTCAGGAGGGTGCCAAGCCCCACCCTCCTTTCTCCTGAGGTTGGCACGTGGGACCAAAGGAGGGTTTGGAGTACAGACCAAGCATGGGACCAGACAGGCCAGCTGGGAGGTATGGGGCCCACTGCTGAAGAATAATCTCATAACCAGAGCAGGGCTCAGAGGCTTGGGGGCCAAAGTGGGTCCCCTCCTCGAGCAAAGAGGAGGAGAGGGCCACAAATTAACACCAGGGAAGAAAGAGGTGTGGACAATAGGGACAGGGAGACAAGGCAGCCGGACAGAGAGGGGAGAACACCTGCTGAGGAGGCTACGAAGGCAGCATGGCCCAGCCTCTGGCAGAGCAAGAGAAGTTGGGTAGATCTCCAGGGGCTGGGCAGGGGTGGGGCATGTCTGCAGCTGGACTACTGTCACTCGTGGGCAGCCCAGGTGCCTGGGGGGCACTGAGCTCTGGTTCCTGAGGGGTGAGCATTCAAGAGATGTTTTCCACCCCCATAACATATAGCCCTCCTCTACTGAGGGCCCAGGTAGTGGGCCACCAGCTACTCTCCCCTGGGACACTATAGTGTCCCAAGAGTTGCATTGTGAACAGAGGTCCTGGGAGGTCAGAGAGCCACCGGCATGGCTGACGGGAGCATGACCCCTGCAGATATAGGAGGGAGGGAGTCACAGACAAGCTCCAGGGGCACAAAAGGCTGCTCTGAAACCAGCTCATCCGAATGCAGACACGCACTTATCCCCATTCCTATTCCTGCCACTGTCACACACCAGCCCATACTCCTCTCCCTCACACCCACACCTCCAGTGTCCCTGGTTCCTCCTCCATCTGAGCGTGGCGTGTCTGTCCCTGTCCCTGCCCCACTCACATGGCCAAACAGGCACCAAAGCTGGGAGTGGGGACACAGGGACATGTGGAATCAAGGAGGTCCACAACAGATGATCCTGAAGACACAGGCCCCAGTCTCAGACTCAAGAGCAAAGAAGGACAGGAGACCACTATGAGAAGTGGGACAGCAAACAGGTACCAGATGGCCTCAACCCCTTAGGGGTTCTACCAGGCCAGGCAGAGGAGCCTTCAGCTAAAAACTGTGTGCCCTGACTAGGGTTCTCTGCACCAAATCCAAAATACAAGGAACTGAGCTCCAAGTCCCAGAGGAAAAACTAAGATTAGAAGAACTGTCTGGCCAAGAAAGATCTGATACAGGAACAGAGAGGGCAGGGAGAGTCATATATCTCCTATATCTTACCTCCTGCTAAACCCTTGGAGGAGAGAGAAGGGTTCATGAGGCACATGGATGGGGGGGTCCTGATGCCCTCTGGGAGCCCACAATCCTGGAGTTCTGTGATGTTACCCCCATTCTCTGGACCCTCACTTCTTTGCCAGGACCCATAAGTAGTAGTCTGGGGTGGGGTGCCCACAGCTGTACCCTCACCAGGCCTGGGCCTCACCATGCTCAGGGTCTGGGGTGACCGCTGGGCTAGAGCTCATGAAGGACACAGTGTGCAATTTCCACTATCCAGCCCGTTCCTGGCACTGTCCACCCTCCCCACAAATATACCATCACCTGGGTGCAGTGTGCAGTTTCCACTGTCCAGCCCGTGCCTGGCACTGTGCACCCTCCCCACAAATATACCATCACCTGGCAGGAACATCTAGTGGGGTAGGGCAGAGGGCTCCTGGGCACGCACAGCACACACGTGCATGTGTACACACTCTCTCACACACACACATGCCTGGATTCATACTGGCTGCCTGTGAGCACAGGGCTGGGATGTGGCCACAGGCCACACTTGAGTCACCTCATCTCTATGTGCCCCAGGTGGAGGAATGCAGGACAGCAGTGACCCACACAAACACATCCATCTGAGGAGGCCTCCCCTTCCAGCCCCCAAAAGGGAGGCAAGGGGCTAGGTGGGGTTATGCAGGGAGCCGACAGTGGAGTCATCCATTTCCCACAGTGACCCTCAAACTCCTCCCCCTCCTGTCTCTGGGGGAAATACAGCCTCCTCACCTACACCACACCTGGTGGTGCCCCCCAACACACACCTCACCCAGAACACACCCTTGCCTCCCAGCTGCGGCCCGCCCCCACGCACTGGGTCAGTTTGCCAATTGCAAGGCTCCAAGACTCACCCAGAACAGATAATACAGGGACAAGGGTCCTGCTGTCCCACTATCCTGGCTCAGTTCTTATTCTGGTAGAGCCCTCCTGGCCCAAAAGGCACCCTCCCTCTTGGCCCAGAGCCCTTCTTAGTCGTGGCACACCCAGAGCTGCCCAGGGACCAGCTCAGGAGAAATCTAATCCTTTCCCTTCGGTGCCCCTGCCGTCCATGACTTCCTTGTCTTATGCAGCTCCTCACCTCGCCTGGGCTATTGGCCCTTCTAAGGGTCAGTCCCACATCACCCTCCTCCCGAGGGCACAAAAGACACAGATGAGACTTTAGGCCAATTGGCAGCTCTTCACCCGGTCCAGTTCCTGGCACAACCCCCTCCCTGAGGCAACCGGCCTTGCTGTCCACTTGCCAATCACTGACCTGCACCTCCTGGTCTGGCTCCTGGCCTGTCTGAAATGGGCTGTACTCTGCCAGCCACCCTCTCCCCACCGAGGGCGTCCTCCCGCCCCTTTGCCTGCAGAGCCCTACCTGAAGCAGCAGCCGCCTCCTGTCTCCGCGGTGGGAACTCAATTGCTCCCAGCCCTGGGTCCAAGCCGGGGCTGGGAGACTCCCCGGAGGTTGGAGGGCACAGAGGGGCCCGGGCGCAAGTCCCTCGCAGCACACCAAACTCACGGTGCAGCCCATCCCGCCGGGCGCCCAGCGGAGCCCGGGTAGGCGGCCCGCCCCCCAAGCCGGGTGGATGGCTCTGCCCAGGGCGCCTGCAAGCTTTGCAGGGGGCGGCGACGCCCCCAGCCCAACCACGCCTGCAGTCCGCCCCTGCTCGGCCCACACCGCCAGCAGAGGGCAGTGCGGAGCCTGGCGAGCGGCAGCGACGCGAGATGGACTCAGAGAGTGTGACACAGGGAGACCCAAGGCCACGAAGCTCCTGGCATCAAGATGGGGCAGCAGGACTGGGGACAGGGTAGCAGGGAGGCGAGTAGGAGAACAGGGTGCGACTGGAAGGGCGGGGAGCAGATCAGGTGAGAAAAGCAGGTAGAGAGAGAGGAGGTGACAGAGACATAGGGGCAAATGGGGGACAGAGCCTCTGATGGGGAAGGCAAAACAGGCAGGATGTGGAGCAGAGGGCAGACAGGCTTGGCCGTCCTCTGTGCTGGTGTGTACATATGATCCCTGGGTGTTGTGAAAAGAACCTTCCTCCCGAGTCCTGCTCCTCTGTTCTCCACCTCCAGAACTAGTGCCTAGCCCAGCCCCACTAGAGAAACAAGGATGCGACTTTGAAAGACCTCCAGCTGCAAGGAGACAGAAACAGCCAGGGTGGACGGACCTCGCCCACCTTGGCAACTCTGCTGGCCCCTTGTTGGACACAGCACCTCACTGCTCCTCTCACTTCCATTTTTGGAAATGGGAATCAGGACTGGGACGATGGCACTGGTGACCAGCATACTGAGTTGAAGTAGGAGGAAAACACGTGTGGGACCCTCATCTTCCTCTCCCCACCTGCGCCAACCTCCAGACAAGTGACAGAGGAAAGACAGCCCCTGGAGAGCCATGGGGGCAGCAGCGCAGCCTCCTCCTGCCACCTGGTGGCCACAAGGACGAAACACAGAGCAAGGGGTGAAAAGGAAAAAGAAACTTGAACAGCACAGATTTCTGCTGCCACCCGGGGTGAGTCCCCATTTGCCTAACAAGTGACCTCACCTTAGCTTGGCCTGAAGGGAACTGTCCCCCATGTCACCACTCTGCCCCAGTGCCCTGCATCCTGCCTCTGCCATTGCTCCTGGACAGCAGCTTCTGCTGCTCCCTCTCTGAGCGTGGTTCCCCCCTCAAGGACTGGACTGGGCCTGAGTCACTTCCCAGGCAGCAAACCCTGGGAAATGCTCTGCAGGGCCACAGTCCCCAGGTCCAGGCTCAGGCTGCAGAGCCCTGCTCTCCGTGCCCCATCCAGCCAGGCCCTCTCAGGAGAGTGGCAGGGGGAGCCCTAGGTTGGGGCTGGCTGGGAAAGGGGAGTGACTTCTTGAACAAGGGGAGAGGAATCACAACTCAGAGTGAGGCACAGGAGGAGGGGCACCCAGTTGATCATGGATCATCAAGAATCCATGCTGGCAGGGGCTGCAGAGGTGGTCAGTCCAACACCTTGGCCTACAGATGGGGAAACTTAGTCCAAAGGAAGGTAAGTGACCATCTCCAGGCCCTACAGTGAGTGTGTAGTAAGGCCAGAATGGAGACCCAGGTCTTAATACCTGACCATGTCCTCCCTAAACCCCATCCCTACTGATCATCCCTTACTTACCCTCATGTCCTCTAACCTCCCCCCCCATGGTGTCCCCTCCTCAGTGTAGTCACTTATACCCCCAATGCCACAGCCTGAACGTATGTCACCTGGGTTTCCCTTCCCATACCAGGTCTTGACTCCAGCATCTCAGAATAAACCCCTAGCCCTCAGGGCTACAATGTCCCTGTTGGGGGCCTGGACCTAAGGGGGAGAGACCAGACTGAAAGTCCCCTGGCAGACAGTGGCAAAATTAAGAGCAGGTGCCCTGCTCACCTTACATGCCCATTGTCTGTCTCAATCCCAGAACCAGGGCCCTGCTTCCCTCTCTCAATGACACATGTTTTCCACTCAGCTGGGGCCCAGGAAAGGATGAATGGGTGTCTTAAGGAGGACGACCACTCTAGCAAGGCTGAGGTTTCTCAGTAGGAAGAGAAATAGCATTTCCTTAGCTCAGTGTCCACATGGCAGGGACACTCAGGGGGCTGCTCACACCAAGTCAGGGTCCAGAACCTGAGCCCTGTGGGCACACAGACCTCAGATCAAATCTGCAAAGTTCTGTGTCAAAGGATCAAAGACTTACCCTCTCTGTGCCCCAGTCTCCTTGTCATAATAGAGTTTAACCCTCTCAGGGTTATTGGGGTAGGGGGTTTGAATGGGACAAGGATGTCAAGCGATTAGTACAGTGTCTGGCATTCCGGGGCTGCTCAATAAGTGAAGGCCACACCATGCTGGCCACACAGGCCCACAGGAGAGAGCTGGGTTCATTCGCCCCACCGGTTCACTCTCTGTGTGATCCTAGATAAGTCACTTTGCTGTTCTAAGGAGATTCCTCCTTTAAAGAAGGAAAGGAGATCAGAGGGTCCTTCCTAGGGTGGTCTTATGAGTCACAGAGAATTACGTCATTTCCAGGCATCCATGTCAGAAGAAGGGGTCATCCTCAAGGTCACCAGGAACCTAAAAGATATGTCCTGAGAGATTTTCCAGAACTGAGCTGCAGGGGAAGCGTGGGTGCTTGGGATTCTGCCACTCAGAGGCCTTGCAACCTGATGTCTGATGTCCACCATCATCCCTGCAGCTGCTGTCTCTGCCATCCTCTAATGCTATGGGATAAGCAAGGGCCAGTGACTGACACCTGTGTTGAACTGCACAGACTCTGCAGCTGCCTAGAGCTGCTACTACAGGTGGGACCCTCTCCCCTTCCCCCAGAGTTGGCCCCTGGGGTCCTCTTGGGCCTGAGCGCTTCAGGCACCCAGCAGGGAAGCATGTGTGGGGATGGGAGCTGGGTGACACTGCCAGGACCTAGTTCAGCTGTAGCTATAAGTCACATAGGAATGGTTGCAGGGCAGACAAAAGCAGCTGACAGAAAGACATTTCAAGTTCTTTCTTCAAGGAAATATTTAAAATACTGATGAAATAAATTCAAGATGCCACAAAATAGAAAGCTATTTCATGTTCATGGATTGGAGAATTAACATTGTTAAAATGACAATACTACTCAAACCAATTTATAGATTCAAGGCAATCCCAATCAAAATCCCAATGATACTCCTTCCAGTGATAGAATAAAAATCCTAAAATGTATATGAAACCACAAAAAACCCTCAAATACCCAAAGCAATCTTGAGCACAAAAAAAAAAAAAACTGCAGGCATCACACTGCCTAACTTTAAAGTTTACAATAAAATAATAGTAAACAAATCAAGTACTGGCATAAAACAGGCATATAGACCCAAGGAACAGAATAGAGAATCCAGATACAAATCTAAGCATTTATACCCAACTCATCATCAACATAGTGCTAAGAACATACAATGAGTGAAGACAGTCTCAAAGATAAATGGTGCTGGGAAAAACTATGTAATTCTATGGAGGAGAATGAAACTAGACCGTATCTCTCACCATATACAAATCAAATAAAAATGGGTTAAAGACTTAACTCTAAGACAGGAAACTACGAAACTATCTGAAGAAAAGATTGGGGAAATGCTCCAGAGTGTTGGTCTAGGTGAACGTGTAGAGTAGACTGGTATTAGCAGAGGGTGGGGCAGGTAGAGAGGAGGGAGGAGATGAACAGACATTGATTACTGGGTGCAAATATACAGTTTGAAGAAGAAATAAGACCTAGTATTAGATAGATCAGTAGGGTTACTGTAATTTATAATGATCTATTGAATACTTCAAATAGCTATAAGAGATTAATTTGAGTGGTTCTCACATAAAGAAAAAACAACTATTTAATGTGATGGATATCACAAATACAGTGATCTGATCTTTACACATTATCTAAATGTATTAAATTATTGCATGGCCTCCAAAACTATGTACATCTATGCACCCATTTTTTCTTTCTTTTTTTTTTTTATTAAATCACAGCTGCGTACATTAGTGCAATCAAGGGGTACAATGTGCTGGTTTCATATACAATCTGAAATGTTTTCATCAAACTGTTTAACATAGCCTTCATGGCATTTTCTTTTTTTCCAGTGGTAAGACAGAATTTATTTACAGAAAATACTAAAGCTCCTGGTAGAGAAAGAGAACTC